>JAVQJX010077871.1:0-15455 GCA_036025115.1 Ambassis agassizii
TTCTATCCTTCTTCATTCTTCTTTTTTCAGTTTTCTCATTTTCTGATTCCAGGTCTGTTTGATTTTAGCCATTACACTGCATGTGCGTCTATCTGACACCATTCTTCCGTCACATTTTCTCCCTTTCCACTTCTATGTTCTGCTCTGTACATGTTTTCATTAGCCTTCTTTTATCTTGAAAATTTTCTTCATCATTCTTGGATAAAACTCTTCAAATCCTTCTCCTTCAATAACCTTAATGAAAAAAGAACATTCAATTAAAAAAATTATAAGGTTATAGGTTATAAGGTTTGAGGAAAAAAATATCTTCAAAAAAAAAAACACTCAATGCAGTACAATTAGATTTAACTTTTAAGAATTACATAAATTAACATAACTACAACAACTTAAGCTTCATGGTTATGGTTATATTTGCTAAAGTGGAGAGAATGAAAGCCGAGAAGGAAGGAGGAGTGACTTAGAACTGCAGCTGACAAAAAGCAGGCAAAAGGAAACAAAACAAAATACTCCATGTGCGATTGATGGCTGCAGTAGTGGTGGGGTTAGCCACACAAAAAAAAATGTCAATATAATGCATCCGTTTGATGTTTAAAGAAGATACTCCTCAATTAGATTCATTAGCGAATAAGTGTGGCCAATTGTAATGATTTCATGCCAACAAATTGGCAGATACCAGACTCTGACACCGGTGCTTTTAAGCTAGTGCTAGCTCGATGCTAGCAGCGCAGTGACCGTGTTCACTACTATCACTTACGAGCTTTATTCAGATACACAACTCAATGTCTCTGCTTTTCCGGCACAATGAACGAAGTAATGCGCCACGACAACTCAGCGGTAACAAAAATATACTTTAGCTACATTTGCAATCCATTAACAATGATGTGTATGGCGAGCCACACGGGAGAAACACGGAGAAAGCCAATGCATATCATTCATGTCCCTACTTACCCGTCCAACATAGTTTCCGTCCTCAATGTCACTCATTGGTCAGTATGGCTAATAAAAGAGGTACTTGGTCAGCAGTACTTCACGGTGTGTTTTAAAACAATGTTTTCACCCCCGACACACCGGTTAACGGCTAGAAGATGGCGCGTAAGGTGGGTGGTGTGTTTATGTGCCGCAAAATCTTACGCCACTTCCTGTTTTGTTTCACACGCCTCCCCCCCCTCGGAAAACATGGCGGCCGTGAATGCACCAATACATGTTCAACACATTCATAAGAATTATTTTTGTGTGCCAACGTTTCTTGTACATCCACCTGTATAAAATAAGTCCACTTTAAACAAACATTCTGATTTAAATTTAAAGTAAAATTCCGACCTACTCCACAATTGTTTTCTCAACTTCCCATGAAAGAGGTTATCGAAAACAAAAACATTTTTTTTTCCGGTTTATTTTGGGGGAGCTGTTTGTGGAGTTTTCTGGTTTGTCGTCGACAAGGATGCCTCTGTGAAAAAAAGAAGAAAAAAAAGCATCCTTCAAGTCCCTCTAGAAGCCATGCAAGACTCCTGAGTATTATTGGAGAGCACCTAATATATACACATGAACACTATCGAACAACTGTTAATTCTCATGAAAATCAAAAGTGAAGATTCTTAAATGAAAGTTGTTTATCAGCAGGTGGGTAGCCCATATTCTTTTTGCATTATAAAGCAAAGTACATTTATGGCTTGGCTCTGTGTAGATACAGTCAAAACACACCTCAATAATTAATACAGTTTCTATTGTTAGATTTTAATTGCATTTTAGTCAGCCACACACAGTCACAAGTGTTGCCCTTTTGTTTCTTTGTGGCAAGTGAAAGTAAATCATCTTCATAGGATATTTTTCCCCTGGGCAGGACAAGGCCTGGTGTCCACCCCTCTCTAAAATATCTATTAAATCCAACTTGGATGAACCCAGCATTTCTACAAAAAATTCCTACAATCACAGTGCAACATGAACCCTGAATATGTGTGAGCTTTAACAGCATAACAGGGCTAAAGACTGACTGCACATTACATTCAAAATGTTTCATCAACAAAATATTTCTTAACATTGTCCAAGAGACCCACTGGATTTCTAGTGGACAAAGTAAGCACTCGCACTCACATGTTTAACAGCGGCAAATCCCATCATGTTCTCTCACAGCAACAGCATATACACATTTATATTGCCTTCAGATGGAGTGCAAATAATATTCTTTGGATTATCTCTTATGAGTTAACTATACAGTTTATCTATCCTTAAAACCTTTAATAAGATAAAAGAATATTCTTCAAACAGCAATTGTGCCATCTAAGATGTAGCTATGTATGGTTAATTACTTTGATATGTTGAAGCAGTACCATAAAACTGTTTACAATGTGGACGGCTGTATTTTCTTAAGCATTTGAAAAATGAGTTTCATTTAGCAAGCATTTGCTCTTCGCATTTGCTTAAAACAATCACAAAAACAAGCAATAGATCAAATATATTAAAAAAAAAAAAACGTAACTGAGGCAAAATAAACCCCACAAGGAAAAAATACATATATGCATGACGATGCATGGGTGTAAAAAAATAAATACATATGTGCAGGACAGAGAATTGTGATGTGAAATGAAATGCATCCTGCTTTTTAAGTTTCTGGATGTCCACAACCATCATCATTGCCATATCATTAGTCCAATATTGTAGCATCAGCAATATATGATGGAAAAGAATGATGTGCTAAAAAGAAAACCATCTTCCTTAATGTGGTTGTAGCCTGTTAGGGAAGTGTGGATGAAGGCGTGATGTCCCTGTGTGACCGCCAGCATTGTCCTGCTTCGAAGCTTTCTGTAAAGCAGCGGGAGCAGAAGCAAGCATGCCCCCTGCTGTGTGGGAGGCGTTTGTAGACGAAGCATTGACCACCGATTCAATTTTGCCCTCCAGTTTGACCAGCCGTGTCAGAATGTCATCCAGTAAGACAGCAATAGTCCTCTTCAAATCAGCTGTTTGTATATGTGAGGGGGGCACCAGAAGAAAAACACACACTTGAGTATTCTTTCCACAAATACTACTTCATACTAAACAGCACTTCTCAATTATTATGAAACACTTACCATAGCCAGCCATGGACGTTCCCTGTGGTCCACCTGGTGCATTCTGGTTTTCCTCTGTCAATACTTTAACATATCTTCGACTAAGCTCCAGTATTTGCTCACGCAACTCAGCGCTGCTTTGATGTCGGGGCTGTTGCACCGTGTAGCGCAGTAGCATGAGTCCCCATGCCAGACCAAATACCAGCAGCAGCACACTCAGCTTCTGGGACATGTTCCTTCGCAAGAGTGTACCCAGCATGATACTGGGGTGGTAACAGGGAAGGGAGCTGGTGATGCCTGGTATGAGGCTGAGTGTGTTGTTTTAGATGAAGTTGATGAAGAAAACTTGTCATCAGGGTGAAACTGTGACAGTGTTGGAAAGTTTTCTTCAGAGGTCAAAGTCTGCTACATAACATTTCTAAAACATCCTGCTTCTCTTACGGGACAAACACGTTCTGTACTACAGGAGAGGCCAGGAGGGGAACCAGACGGAATCCCATGGACAGCAGCAGTCAGGGATTTCTGGAAAGGTACTTTGGCTGCACGATGTCTGACATGAAATCACCAATGTGGACAGGATGTTCTGGCAGATGCTTTGCAGACATTGTTGACGGTCTTTGAGGAGTAAACAAAAAAAGAGAAAATTATTAGCTCAAAGAAGAACATGTATTTCAAAAGATGATCTTAGAATCTTTTAAACTGAAATGAAATTAAGTTTGTTTTTCATGCAATTTGTCATGAAAAATACACCACTTGCATGCCAGCATCTAGCTCAACGATGTCCCTTGTGACAGAGAGGAGGATAGTGAGGGAAGTCCTCAGTATTCTTAACAACATGTCTCACCCCCTGCATGGCACACTGCTGTCTTGTAGGAGCACATTCAGCAGTGGACTGAGGTTGCTGAAGAGCAGCACAGAACGCCACAGGAGGTCTTTCCTGCCTGTGGCCATCACATTGTACAACTCCTCCCCTTTCCTTAGGGAGGAGAGCAAATAATGGACATACTCTTCACTGTTGTATATTTAGCTCTTCATCATCACCCTTATTACTACTATGCGATATATACATTGTGGAAAGACATCTCTCTGGAGGTAATAAAGTTTTATTTTTTCTTATCTTGATGCAGTTGTGTTGAATGCCATCCTCCACTAATCATCCAGAGGGTGTGTACTAATTTGCAACTAGGGGAAACACTTCCTTGAATTCTGGTGTCCACTCTTACCCTCTAGGTTGAACATCTGAGTTTTATATCAGAATCATGACCAACTAATGCATGTGCTAGACAGAAAAAGAAACCCATGCCATAATTACTGGCGACGAGCAGGGCTACATGAAAGTGGCCTCCTAGACTACTGAGCTGTTATTAGAGAGATTTCTTTGCTGCTTTGGGTCAGGGTGCACAATAGCCCACTCATCAACAAATCTCTTTCAGCCCTCTTAGCCCAGAAACCTGATTACTAGTTTAGATTTCATGGGACCCATTTTGCAGTTCCAGATAGGAGGCACAGCAACAGACAGTCATAGAGGGTATTCATTCTCTAATCCCAACTGCACAATAGTTACTGGACTGACAAATAACCCGTGAGTACACATGCAGAGGAAATTAGGCGATCATTTCTCAGTTTTCACAACTTTGTCACCAAGTGTATTGTCTGAAGTCTCTCTAGGGCGTCGGAGTGTCACAGTCTATTGAATCCACAGAGGGGACAACGACAGAGTGAATAAATTATGAAAAGAAAGGTAACCAAATCTGTAAGTGATGCTTCACATACAAAAACATGTCCTTACTATGACCCAGGCAAAAATTAACAACTGACAAGCACCATAGGGAGGAAACAGTGAACAAAGTGTAAAGACTTTGAAGCTAGTCAGGAAGTAAATTACATCCTGTCAGATGTGACAAGAATGCTCTTCCATTCACTTTTATATCTGCAGCATTGTTTTCTGACATTTCATTAAGCAATTGTGGAATGTTTAATATTCATAATATGAGAAGTTTAACTGATTGCAAAACTGTATTTTGAATTATGTTTCTTATCTTAAAGCATTGAGCAATTTGGGGCATTTTTTCATAGTTTGAAAAAAAAAAAAAAAATTAAACCAACCAAACAAGAAATACAAGGATGTACAAGGATCCGCCAGTCAAGCAAGCACATAGGTTGGTGTTAAATCCTTATGTTGTAAAATGGGTAAACTATAGACACACCAGAGCAGAATCTAATAAACCCACTGGCTGACTACCCATTATGATTACATTTTATCTCAGCCAGATGACAATCAGAAGAGTGCTGGCATACAGACACTGAAACGTCTGGCCACTGCTTTATGGAAAGACAAATATGTGAAGCATTGATGTCCCACTTGTTTGAGGGTTGTTTAAACACAATGCATGCAGTAAACGAGACAGATAATAGTGATAAGGCACACCGTATCAGAAAAAAAACGCCTAAACTTGAGGTTAAATATTGACCATAGCATGTCACATGTCATAACAGTTGACATACTCAGGAACAGACATAACCAGCTTCACTAGGGGTTATACAGGTTAAACACTTAAATGTCAATAATAGATGGAACAAATTTACATGTCAGGCCAAGAGTTATACAACTTAAATACTCTAATGTCAATAACAGATTGAAGGAATTTATCAGGCCAACAGTTCAAAGCTGGTAATTGCTACATGACTACACAACAGGCTGACTTGCTAAATTTGTCCTTAAGATAAACCAGTGTCAAGTGACACAACACGACGCCACAGACCAAATAAAGATGCACTCTATTCACACACTTAGTTTTGAGACTTCTTCCACTTAACCAGGCTTTCTTCAATGCTTCAATTGTTAGCAGCCGCTCAAGCGTAGCCGAAGCTGTTTCCAAATCCATATACATTATATGTTAGCTTAGCTCACCAACGCTCCAAACTGACGAGCAACAAATGTAGCATAACCTTTAAAAAATGTTAGCCCCACCGTGCTGTCTGAGAAGATACCTTGAGAGTGAAGCGGAAATTTACCGACTGGCAGCTCTAGCGGCTGCTACCGTTGACTGCTGACACTGAATGACTGCCGCTGCAGGACATGCGCGGTGTCTCCGTTTGGGGGGGGGGGACTTTAGCAACCGAACTTGTTTTTGAAGTGTTTTTTCGCTCTGCTGATCATATCGGTGTCCTTTTTTTCTTTTCTTTTTTTTTGACACGCTGAAAACAGTACGCAGCTCTTCGAAAGCAAAAGTCGGCAGCTTGAATTCCAAGCATGCAACTAGGCAACTATGCTGTTAACTGTCATGGTGCCACCGAACGACGTCGGTGTGCGTCAATACTATTGAATTATGGGAAATGTATTCATCACCTCCTCCTGTGTATGGATACGCATTAAGCGTTATTTCTGGTCGTGCTGCTCTGTTTGGTGGGTAGAACATAGTAATAGATAGCATATGATTAAAAAAACAAATATTTGGTGAATTCGAGTAGCCTCTTTCAAGATTGTATTCTATATTGTGTATGTTGCAATGTGAAACTGTCTTTTCATTAATATCCTAATGTTCTATATTGTTCTTTCACTATGTTCAATAAATACTCTAAAAAAAAAAAACTTCTGGCTGCGTCGCGCGGGTAATCTGTGACTGATCTTCGTTTCTGAAAGAGGACTCACTCTGCTCCTAAAAGATTCATTGGTTTGAGGTTTGAAGCTGTAAATCTTGGATACTGATCTCACTTTGCACTTTTACAGAATGGCAAGAGGCCAGTTAATAAACTAACATAAATATTCATCAAATAACATAATAAACTAACAGAACAATAACATAAGAATAATTTATTTTATTTTTTTTACTTTTTGCTTCTGATGTAAGTTCAAACGGATATTGAAACTTTACAGTCTGGTGATAAATGTTCATAAAGCTCAATTAAACTACGATTAAATTCAAATATTCAGTGGATTTTTTTGATGTTTGTGGAGCTGAGGATGTTTTTGTTCACGCTGTGGTGCTGGAAAACAGAGACAGAGTGAGAGCTCTGTCTTTGTGTCGCCTCTCCCTCTCTCTCTCTGCGTGCGTGCTGCCGCGCGCGCAGGCACGCGGGCTTCGCTGCTCTGATTGTTGTGTCTCCTTGTCATCCGGAGAAAGTTCGCCTCGCGCTCACTTCGTCTTTTCTTGTTGTAATATCATCAAACCATGGCAGACTCACAGGAGGACAAGCAGTACAAGGCCGAATATGCTAAAAGTGGCCGTGCGTCGTGCAAAAAGTGCAAAGAAATCATCGCTAAAGACTCCCTGAGGATGGCCATCATGGTGCAGGTAACGCAGCTAGCTTACTCCCACTGCGCTGCTTTATAAACCACGCTGCGTGGAGTGCGGGGGACAATGGATATTTGTGGGCTGACTGGAAAATAAGAAGGCGAGTTTTATCGTCTGGTTTCATTTCTTCTGCATTAGGCCCGGTTAGCGTGTAAATGGCTGACATTGTCTGCTGTTCACAAAGAGCCTCTGAGCATTGAAATTATGCGTCGAGTTATCTGTATAAGTCACTCATAACTTTAAAGTCTTTTCATTATATTTGAGTGCGCACTAGGAGACAAACACGCAGCATTAGCTGTCCGTAAAACGTGAAGTAATGAAAACCTGCGCCTGAGGCTGCTCAGCCTCCTTATTCATGGCCTGTGGAGCAGCTCCAGGCTTTCTGTTCATTTCACTTCACTCTCTAAAGGCCAGTAACAATAACACATGTCAGTAAGCAGAGAGACTCTTAAGTTATTTAACTCATCACCCATTTAGCACGAGTATATTTGTCAAAATGTTAAAAAAAAATGTGCCTTGTTTTTACTGTTAAGGGACATTAAAAGTAAAATGATGTTGTCACCTCTTCTGACCCCTCAAAAGAAATCTGCCTCCAGCAGTTGTCTTCCCCAATGAACTTATTTGCACACAAATGTAACTGGGCAAACATTAGAGAAGGGAAACACATCTAAAGGGCCCTCATTTTTATAATAGTCTGACCCCAACAATAGAGTTTTTGGGATCTTAAAAAGTCAGAAAGTCTGATTATTGATATTATTGTGTTTTACTCACAGGGGACTTTCTGCATCCAGTTCTGTCATTTTTTTATTATCCATCACCACATCATCTGCCACACCCCCTTTTCTTGCATGCACCTACTGGAAACATGATCATGCACCGGATGAATGGTCTTTATCAGCATCCCTCAGCAACAGAGACCTGTATTTGTATTTAAGATCAGTTTAGAAATCACAAGATTTTAGAGAGCATGTGGGAAGCCCAGAGACTAATACTTTAATATTGTATTTAATATAACTTACAGTTGGGTTTTTACAGTGTTTGCAGCTGCTAGACTCATATTTTTTTTTCTTTGTCTTGCAGTCGCCCATGTTTGATGGGAAGGTCCCTCACTGGCACCACTTCTCCTGCTTCTGGCAGCGAGCAGCACCTCAGTCCACTGCTGACATCGCTGGCTTTTCTGATCTGCGTTGGAAGGATCAGGAAAAAGTCAAACAGTCGATTGAGAGTGGTGGAGCTGTCGAAGGTCAGTTGTTGAATCTAGTTTACTGACTGTTCACTATAAAAAGCTCACATTCACTGTGTCATTGTATCGTTTATGACATGAAAAGATTACTGATGGTTCAGCTTGTTTTATCAGAGAAAAAACAAGCAATGTTTATTGAAAATAAATATTGTCTTGAATAAATTGATTAAAATTTCCTCTTTGGTAACCACATTGTTTTGAGCCAAGAAGGAGCTGTCTGATTGTCTCTAGATTTTTGTGTCATGCAATAGAACAAATTTAGTAGGTTGACCTGAAAAATGAATGCCAGCAATTGTCTTCTTGTAGGAAAAGGAGACCAAAAAAGTGCAGCTAAAGGAGAGAAGGCTCTGAATGACTTTGCGGTGGAATATGCCAAGTCAAACCGCAGCACATGTAAAGGCTGTGAGCAGAAAATAGAAAAGGTATACATCCACTATAAATTTAATAATTTACAGGAATCTAACCATAATTAAATGCCTTAAATGGCTGTGATGACCTGCACTCTCTTTTAGGATATGATTCGTGTGTCCAAGAAAGTTGTGGATCCTGAGAAGCCCCAGCTGGGTCTGATCGACCGCTGGTACCACACAGCATGTTTTGTGAGCCGCCGGGAGGAGCTGGTGTTCAAGCCCGAGTACAGCGCCGCTCAGCTGAAGGGATTTGCAGCACTACGGGCTGAAGACCAGGAGATGCTTCAGAAGAGGCTTCCTGCTGTCAAATCTGAAGGGTGAGGCAAAAAAACAATCCATCAAATGATCATTTAAAAGATTCACATGTTGCCACCATCACCTCTGTCTCTAGCAGTTCTGCAGCCCATAAAAATGGCTTTAAATGTGTCCCTGAAAGCTGTCATCGTGTAGGCATAGAGAAAAGGGTTGACGGCAGAGTTTGCATGTGACAGGATGATGGCTGTGAGGAGCAGCTCTAGTGGCACGGGGCAGTGTGGACAGAGCAGCAGGAAGCAGTTTATAATGTGCAGTGGGATCCAGCAGACTGTGAAGAGGAAAAGAACCAGAAAGAGAGAAGTAGCTGTTTTCATCTCTCGGCGCATGCTGGCTGCAGCCCTCGTCTGGCCCTCCCCTCTTTGCTCAGACGCAATGCGACGCACTTGACGCTTGACAGTGAGGAAGATTTGGGCGTAGATGAGGAACATGATGACCAGAGGTGTGAGCACACATGCAAAAAAGTTAAAATAGACCATGTAAGTCATGTCCACCACCAGGACAAAGAAGCAGTAGCCTAAATCTGGAGGGGTCTTGTGCCAGCCCATCAGAGGCACAAGCCCAATGAGAAAGGCCAGCAGCCACGTGGCGAGGATCACCAGCACAGCATTACGAGACGTCATCAGGACCTGGTAACGGAAAGGCATAAAGATGGCTATGTAGCGCTCCACAGCCACTGCTAGCAGGCTGAAGATGGAGCTCTGGGTGAACATTATCAAAACGCTGAGCATTAGCAGACACAAGTAGAGATTATGACGGGGTAACCCGATGTCTGTCAGGATGGCACAAGGGATGGCGATCGAGCCCACGCAGATGTCAGCAACTGCAAGCGAGACCAGGAAGTAGTTGGTGACGGTGCGTAATTTGCGGTTGAGACCCACAGCAGCGCAAACCAGCAAATTGCCGGTAGTGGAGAAAAAGGCAATGACGAGCTCTGCCGCCATATACAGCACATTTGGAGAAATCGCCAAAGGTGGAGGTGAGGGAGAAGGTGAAGAGGAGACGGGATTCCAGGAAGAAGGAGATGAAACGTTCTGTAGATGTTGTGGTAAAGCAAAAAACAGATGGGATGAGTTGAAGAAGTTTGGAGCAGCGTTCTCCATCGTAGTTCTGAAAAGAAAAATACAATTAGAAGCTGATTGACTCGGTATGATGATAACAGGTGTTTTATCTGTATGAATACTCACCAGTGTGAGTTTGTTTAAAGTGCTATTGAGGAGGATCCGTCAGTGTCCTTCTGACAGCTGCCATCCTGACATACTTGTGAAGAAATCGGGGTGTTTATATACGTCCTCTTTCTTCCCCCTTGTGTTCAGGTGATGTCTGATAGCTGATGTTTGTCTTGTTTTTTTTTTGTTCTTAAATTTGGAACAAATAGATGGCCCAAGCTCTCCTCAGTGGTCATTAGTTGAAATGTGTGTGTTTGGTCTTGTGGGGCTGATCCATTTTCCTGTCAGGACAGTGATGAGGTCAGCTGGGACTCTGTGGACAAGTTCCAGCTTGTGTTTTAGTGTGTTCATTAAGTGATGGGGCCCTAATGATTCTCCTTGATGAATAAAGGTGTCAGATTGAGACTTGTTTGTCCCTCTGCATCTCATTTGGGAAGTAAATTTGTTTTCTGACCTTGCTGTAATATCAAAATGAAAACGGTTAAAGTTTAGACAGAACTTTTCTGAATTTATGTTTCAGAAAACGCAAAGCTGATGAGCTGGATGGAGTATCAAAGAAACAGAAGAAAGAGGAAGAAGAGGAAAAGAAAAAGCTTGAAGAGCACCTAAAGGTATTTATTTTTTGTTTTAATTTCACATTTCAAAATCTGTATTATTCAATGACCACATTCTTACCTCTGTGATCGTTTATCTGTAGAATCAAAGCCAGCTGATCTGGGGAATCAAGGACAAGCTGAAGAAATATTGTTCAATCAACGATATGAAGGAGATACTTATTGCAAATGGGCAGCACGTTCCCTGTGGAGAGTCCAATGTGAGAGAAGCTCTGTTCATTTGCTCTAAATTTGGTTATGTGTTTTAACAAGGGTTCAGTATGATCGTCTAGTTGGTGGACTAAGGTAGTAGCAGCTGAACTCCACAAGGACATGGTGGCTCTACACAAGAGTGCTCCTTCTTATAACATGACGATGAAGAGTTGTGTCTACTGTAGCTATGCTAATTTAACGTAGTATGTGCAGTACTGTTTCACATGTTGATTTATTATAGTATCATGTGTGTTGTTTAATTGACAGGTGGTCGACAGCCTGGCTGATGGTATGGCCTTTGGCGCCCTTGAGGCCTGTAAAGAGTGCCAAGGACAGCTGGTTTTTAAGGGTGATGCTTATTACTGTACAGGAGACATTTCAGCCTGGACAAAGTGTGTGTTCAAAACCACAACACCTGTGCGTGAAGACTGGGTCATCCCCAAGGTGGGTCACCTCATTTCAGTTCTATTAAAGTGAGTTGCTATTGGTACTGAGCTACAATTTCACAAGTTTAAATTTAACGGCACACTGTTCTTCATCGCAGGAGTTTCATGAAGTCCCCTTCCTGAAGAAATTCAAGTTCAAGCGTCAGGACAGAGTTTACCCCAAAGAGGCGCCCGCTGAATCCCGGACAGCCGTCAAAGCTGAACCCCTGGCAGGTGCATCCGGTGCCGCAGCAAAGCGACTGCCAGAGGGAGCACCTCCAGGTAAGAGAAACCTGAAGGACTGTTCTATCCTTCAATCACACTCTAGTGTTATATACTCTGTACATTCTAGTGTTATATACTCTGTACATTGAGCTTATAAACCAATCTAATTAAGTAGTAAAAAATATTTTATTATAACGTGTCTGTGTGTGTGTGTCCAATAGACAAACCTCTTACTGGTATGAAACTGTTGACTGTGGGCAAGTTGTCCAAGAGCAAAGATGATTTGAAGGCTGCTGTAGAGGAGCTCGGTGGAAAGATGACCGGCACAGCCAGTGTGGCTTCTCTGTGCCTCAGCACAAAGAGTGAGTACTACATTTGTTTTTGCATTTGCTGATTTCACGTTTGCCCCTATGGTCTGCGTGATGTAGATTTTGTCGTTACGCTGTAAACTCAAGCTTCTGTGTGCACCTGCATCAGCATCCCTGTCAAATGACCGTTTCTGTGCTGGCAACAAGTGAACATGCCCTACAAAACCAATATTGTCCTCCTTTTGTCAACAGAGGAGGTGGAGAAAATGAGTAAGAAGATGGAGGAAACCAGAGATGCTGGTGTGCGTGTGGTGTCTGAGGATTTCCTCACAGACATCAAATCATCAGGCAAAGCTATGCAGGAGCTCATCTCCTTGCACGCCATCTCACCCTGGGGTGCAGAGGTTAAAGTGGAGGCTCAGCCTGCGCCTGCAGCCTCCAAGTCTGGAACGCAGGCTGCGAAGAGCACAGGGCGGGTGAAGGAGGAGGAAGGTGAAAGGACACATCAAGTATTAATAAGATTACAACATGATGCCTCTGAACACATTCTTATTAATAGTTATGACTGTACTATTACAGGTAGTAGCAAAACCAAGAAGATGAAACTCACAGTCAAAGGTGGAGCTGCTGTGGACCCAGAGTCAGGTAGTCATCAGGATTAAAAATGTCTTCTGTTTTTGTTTCACCTTGCCTAAGATTGATGGTTCTGGTTTATGTAGGTCTGGAGAACAGTGCACATGTCCTGGAGCAGAGTGGGAAGATGCACAGTGCTACTCTGGGTCTTGTTGATATTGTCAGAGGAACTAACTCGTACTATAAACTACAGCTGCTGGAGGACGATGTGCAGAAACGGTAATATCACTTGTAGTGGAGAACAGACAGCAGTATTGTTTCCTGTCTATCCACAGACTCATTTATATGATGCATTTGCAGGTACTGGGTGTTCAGGTCATGGGGCAGAGTGGGTACCACTATCGGAGGAAACAAGTTGGATAAATTCCACGACAAAAACTCTGCCCTGGATAATTTCCTTGGTGTGTACAAAGAGAAGACGGGCAACAACTGGGGCTCCTCTAACTTCACCAAATATCCCAACAAGTTCTACCCATTGGAGATAGACTATGGACAGGTGTGCACAAACCCATACTAAGGAGAAGGATTCTGTGTCTGAATATGTTGTGAGTTTCTTGTCTCGTCATGTTTGTCATGCAGGATGAGGAGGCGGTGAAGAGGCTGACTGCCTCTGCTGGTACAAAGTCCAAGTTGCCCAAACCTGTGCAGGAGCTCATCAAAACAATCTTTGATGTTGAGAGCATGAAGAAGGCCATGGTGGAGTTTGAGGTAAGACCTCTCTTTTAATCCTTCTTTAGCAAATGTACACTAGTGAAATAGGATCCGTTATATTTTGTGTCGTTTGGGAGACTGTATTCCCTGATATAGTGGAGTAATATCTGCTTTTGCTTATAAAAACTATTCACTTTGTAGACAGAGACCCTCATTATTGGTATCTTGTTTAACACTGTCTTAGAAAGAATGAACACTGTAAGTCTTGCATCTTATTTTCTAAGTGTGAATATGAACATTGTACTTGTCATGTCATCAGATTGACCTCCAGAAGATGCCGCTTGGCAAGCTTAGCAAGAGGCAAATCCAGAGTGCCTACGCTCTGCTCACTGAAGTACAGCAGGTCAGTCACCAACAGCCAGCTCTCTATAATCTTTTGATTCTTTGCCATCTGTCGTGCATTGACATCCTCTTCGTCGATCTTTTCATTTTATTTAGGCTGTGTCAGACTTTGTGCCTGAGGCGCAGATATTGGATCTCTCCAATCGTTTCTACACTCTGATTCCTCATGACTTTGGCATGAAGAAGCCTCCACTTCTCAACTCTCTGGACTACATTCAAGTGAGCACATCATTTGCTACTGCACACATTGCTCTCACCTTATCATGTCATTCAATGGAGAAATAAATGTGTCACATCCTTCACTGCTCAGGCTAAAGTTCAGATGTTGGATAACCTCCTGGACATTGAAGTGGCATACAGCTTGCTAAGAGGAGGCGCACAGGACAATGAGAATGACCCCATTGACATCAACTATGAGAAACTCAAAACAAAGATTGAGGTATGGACTGTAACTCTAACTTATTTTTTAAGTGATGTTTGTTCTTTGTAGAAAAAAGATTTATATGATTTTTTTTTGTTACAGGTTGTTGACAAAACTACAGAAGAGGCTGAGATCATTATGCAATATGTTAAGAACACTCACGCTGCTACACACAATACTTACACACTGGAAGTGCAAGAAGTAAGTTGTTACTCCAAAGAACAAACAAAGGCTTCTGTTAATTATTCAGTTTTGATTATGTGCTAACATTGTAACATCTTTTAGATCTTCAAAATTGACCGAGAGGGAGAACGTCAGCGGTACCGTCCCTTTGGGGAGCTGCACAACCGTCAGCTGTTGTGGCACGGTTCCCGCACCACCAACTACGCTGGTATTCTGTCTCAGGGTCTCCGTATTGCTCCCCCAGAGGCCCCAGTGGTGAGTGCTCATTGTATTTGTGTTGATTTCACGCATTTCGATTTGCCTCTTTTCAGTCTCATTGCATTCTCTTTTTCCTCAGACTGGTTACATGTTTGGCAAAGGTGTGTACTTTGCTGACATGGTGTCCAAGAGTGCAAACTACTGTCACACCTCCCAGTCAGACCCTGTGGGTCTCTTACTGCTGGGAGAGGTTGCCCTAGGAAACATGTGAGTGACAGTAAAAATGCTAAAACAAGATCCGTTGATATGTTGTTGTGACTGTAATTTAATGGTTTTTAATGCAGGCATGAACTGAAGAAGGCCTCTCACATCACAAAATTACCTAAAGGCAAACACAGTGTCAAAGGTGAGACATTTAGGGATTTAGTGGAAGTAATATATAATTTGTGCTCTCCTTCAGACTTTCGCTCATGAACCTTTTTTTTTTTTTTTTTTTTTTTTTTTTTTTTTTACTGTTCCAGGTGTGGGTAGAACTGCACCTGATCCAAGTGCTTCTGTCACTTTGAATGGGGTGCAGGTGCCTCTGGGAAAAGGAGTCCACACAAACATTGACGATACAAGCCTACTGTACAACGAGTATCCTTTAATAATTAGCTCTTTGTTTATGAAGGTGGTGAATTATTTGCTAATTATATATATTTTCACACATGTAATAAATAATTATGTGACA
>JAVQJX010077888.1:0-11175 GCA_036025115.1 Ambassis agassizii
TACACTATAACAGGCGCTCTTGAATTTCCCTCGGGATCAATAAAGTATCTATCAATCTAATTTATTTGTGACTTAGGATAAGAAGTGTTGTGTTTCTGTGTCACTTTGGTTTCTGAGATGCAAAATTATATAGTATTGGGTACACTCTGCTGAAACATTACGCCAGTTAAAAGACTAAATTGTCCATCTAAATTCATGTTATTTTAAAGCAGATATTCCCTCTGTAATTTCTAGTTTTGATGAGGAGGAAGGATTATGGATGATGATAACAGCACATTTTCACACTCTTAAAATTAAAAAACATCGACAGGCTGAAAAGTTGAAGCCGTATCATCAAAAATATCAGCACATGGAAAAGATAAGGTTCTCTGTGGTGTGGGGGTGTCGGAAACTTTTAATTGTGCTACAGCGATGATAAAGTTGTACTGAAGTGTCTGAAGGTGTTTTTTCCTCATTTTGACAAGACTTGATGTTCTCTGCATTTAGGTGGAAAAAAATTGCACATATAAGCATTCGACCATAATGAGTTGGGCAATATTGGCATATACTGTATATGTGTGTGTGTTGAAGGGGGATGTTGCAGTTCAGGGCAGGTGTTTTGGAATGATTAAAATTATTGGCAGTGAATGTTGCTAAATTGGTATGTTGTTAAACAAAAATACTTTATTGTCTTTCACAATGACATAATAATAGAAAACCGGAATACACAACTCTAAAAACAAACTAAGTAAAAGAAAATCCTTCAACATGAATTTAAACAGCTAACATGAAAACTGAAGATTTAAAATTTGAGCTGCTAAAATGTTTTCAGGTTAAAACATGTAAATGTGTTTAAAGAGCCTTGTCACACATGCTGTATTGTATAAACAGACATAGTCTTCTCGGCATCTAAATTGAAATTACCTGTGTGCTAGATGTGCTGTCATGCCGACACTTCTTTGAGCCTTTTCAATATTTTATCGCTTGAAACGTGAAACCACACAGTTTGCTCAGAACCGGGTCTGCTGTGATCAAAAGCAGCGTTGAGTCTATTCCAGTTTGCAACATCTTGCATTAAATGATGAAATACTTAATTTGCTATTTTCTTTCTGCACCCCCGTCCCTGTCTCCATGCAGAGGTGGGTTTTAGATGTGGAGGCTGTGCTAAGGTCCATGGAAAAACAGCTGGTGAGTTCACCCAGGTCCATCTCACTAAAAAGAGAGAACATATATGAATCTAACTGATATAAGAAGGTGATTGTTTGTGGATTAATGAGGACTGTGAAATGTCACAATAATTTACCGTCTTCTTCTTCCTAGAATGCTTCTCTGGAGAAATATCCTCCGAATAAATATGGAAACAGCTCAGAGTGTCCTCCACCTTCTCGTTACAGTCAAACCAGCTGATCCATATGGAGGCGGCTTTAGGTGTTTCTGACAGTGTTTTTTTTGTGTGTTATTCCATCAATAAACAGAAGATTAGGCGCCTCAGAACTATTACAGATATGATAGTTTTCTGGCTGCTGCAATCTCCGGTGCAGTGATCTCTATCCCCTTAAGTAGTTGTTTGACATTCAGAGGAGGAAAGTAATTTCACACCCGAGAGTGTCATTAGTCAGCTGTCCCATAAACAGTGAAAACATGAGACTGCCTGGAAAGACTCCAAAGTTTTGTCATTACATTGCTGTCAGATGAGAAATAAACAAACGTTTCCTGTGATGGCCTGCTGCATCTTTATTCAAGAGGAAATCCACATGCATTATCTATTGTATCACTGGACATTTTTACTCTGCCCTGACTCTAGAATTAGAACTAAATTGTAAACGGTAATGATTTAGGATTTTTTATTTTTTCATTTTTTTATGATCTGGATCATTTCCCCTGCCAATAAATGAGATTGTATTATTTCCTGCCTGATTACATAAATGGCTGAATCCTTGTTTTCCTGTTGTCCAGGGGATACCGGTGTGCATTTAATTTACGTTCCACCGGGAGAGGCAGGCCACAGACAGGAACATGGCCTAGTGTTATGCATCCACTCTATTAAGAACTCTATTATTGTAAATGTCTCTGTTTGTCATTGTGACGACTATGCACCAAACCCTTCCAGCTGGTTATACTCCTCTGGCAGAAGCCCGGGGGAACTAATGAGCCTAATATGTCCTCAGAAACGTTGCCTCTGCCAAGCATGCACTCTAAAATCCCCTGTGTAATCAAAGCGGTATAGGACACAAATTTCTGCAGATAGTGGCAGCAGCACTTCCACATCTCACTGTTGTCTCTTGTCTGCCTGTCTGTCTGACTCAAATTACTAGGTGAAAGCAGGGCTTTTGTGCACTGGGTAAAGAGGAGCAGCTTGGGTAATGACTATGGTCTTCCTGCACACACTGGCAGACCAGGGGAGTTAATCTAATGATGGGGGAGAGAGCCATGATTTCTAATGGTCTCAGAGAGAGAGAGAGAGCGGGAGCAAGAAAAAAGGGGGACTGATGGAGACTCTAAAGCTCACTTTTTCCCTATATTGATACAGATAAGAGATTGAACATAGAGGAAAAACCTGAGCAGGATCTGATACAAATCAAAGGAAGAGAAGTGGCTGCAGCAGAGAGATGTAGACATCAAGCCAATATTGTGACCTGTTTTAAACTATCATGAATCCTGGCAGCCCGCAGCCACTGCTAAACACATGTTCAGTTTGATTCAATTGTATTTATATAGGGTTTTTATATATATATATATATATCACTATATCAAAATAGTCTCTAGGCGCTTTAAAGCCTGATCCCAATGTTACTCTAGCATGTAGCAAATGGGTTCAACCATGTGGATGTTCACAGTGAGGCTTGTAAATTTCATAACCATTATAAAAATACAAATTTCTCTGTTTTCGTGGCAGCATGTCTCCTCTCTGCTTTGTTGTCATGACCCAGAATTTGATCTCAGAGCATCAGCATCAATTCCAAAAAATGGCTCCTAAGAAAAACAGAGACTTGTTTGGAAGAGCTATTATGAGTGAGGATCTTCTGCGGTATCCTTTGTGTTCTTGATGTACTATATATCATTAACACTGCTATGCTTAAAAGCCACCATTTTACTAAATTGGGTTATTCACAGTCTTCCCTAGAGTTAAATTAGTGGGCAAATGCATTTTTGTGTCAGTGCATAC
The DNA here is from genome assembly GCA_036025115.1 of Ambassis agassizii. Lineage (NCBI taxonomy): Eukaryota > Metazoa > Chordata > Actinopteri > Ambassidae > Ambassis > Ambassis agassizii. Next base: position 3,146 of record JAVQJX010077888.1, read on the forward strand.
ATTGTCCTGGTGAGGCAGTCTCATTGGTAGATTAACTGAGAGTGTTCCTTTAACTACCAGAGATTACGGCAGACATAAGTCGACTAGACTTGTATATGAAAACAATTGCTTGTGATGCGTAAAAGGGATATGAGGAGAACTCAACTCTAAAAACCCAAACAGGACAGACACAGGACCCCTAAAAAGGACCTAACAATGCCCATGGCTGCCAGCGTGTCTGTGCCTGGTCGCTTCCAGTAATAAAATTATTAAGGATCACTAGTGTGATGAACCAGTGGTGGATAGGCTATGCCCAAATAAAATAGAAAACCTGAAGCAAAATGGTGTGTTGGTATTCAATCTTTTTCTCTGTCACCTAAAACTTTCAGCACATAAATGTGATACTGCAGTAATTCACTGATGGGAGTGGCTCATGATCAGCAGTAGGATGAGACAGTAAGCAGCGGGCATCATACAGCTACAGTAAAAGTCTGATCAGATGTCACTCACAGAGTGACACACACAGCAACAATAATTGTCCTCCAAACTCTCAAACAACCACCTCTCTCTCTCCCTCTACAGATTTATAGGTTGTGGTTATGGCAGGGGGTTTTGAGTGGGTTGGGGAGGTTACAAGAATTGCAAGGTGTCCCCTCAAGCCAGCATGATATGTTTATTCTCTTCTCTCAGTTACATCAGGGTACCACTTCAGCAAATGAGCAGCGATATGGAGAGGAGCCTCTTTTAACAGGTCACGCCTAAGCATCAGGAGAGCTGACCCTGTGGTTGACAATGATGATGTTGGGGTTGAAATGAGATGTTGGAGAACCACAGTAGTCAGATGCCTAATTGTAATTATACCCATAAATAACTTGCTTTTTAACAACCACATGGGCGGCACGGGGCAGCAGCACGCAGTAAATCTACATTCTTATAGAGTTTGACGTTTCAATGAGATTACTGAAATTAGGGCCTGACTCACAGTTTATCCAAAGTGTGCTGGATGTGACTCAGGTGGGAACTCTGATGTTCTGGTCCCCTGGAGTATATAGAAATGTTTGTGTAAATATGATTCTACCTGCATATCAAAACAACTCCCAACTACCAGATGAAATTATCGGCAACTGCTTAATCTGTGCCATAGAAATTGGAAAATGCCAGTGAGTCGCCTTTGGAATCAAGGACATATATGATATATTCTAGCAAAACACCAGTGGTCATGCTTAATGGAAACAACTTTAGTCTGGTGAGGATCACATAGGGCAGAGGGGAGCCCATGATATTTTATTTTATGATGATTATTTTATGTCTCTGTTCTTAACTGATTTTTATGATGTACTTCAACCTTTAATCTTTCTAACTCTCTAGCTCCAGTGTTTCCTCATGGGGATCCTCCACATCGGGAGCTGCCTGACCGGTCTGCAGGGTTGTCGCTGCGGCGGTCATCCCGGTCGGGGCCCTTGCCTGCCCTGATTTCGGTGGCTCCTGTGGCGGTGACCTCTGTGGTCACTGGTGGGCGTGGCTCCTGGTGTGGACGGATCCCCAAAGGTATCGTTTCCTCACAGCGGTGTCGAGCCATTTGTCTTTTATAAACTTAAATGATGTGTTTCAGTTAAAGAGACCAACGCTAGAAGTCAGTTTATTTTTTTTACGAAATGAGGAGTGGCTTGTTGATTTTCTGTTGTGTGTGTGTGAGTGTGTGTTGTGTGTATGATGACCTTTGACTATTTTTTTTAACTTGCTTTTATGATGTAAAGCACTTTGAGATGCTTTTGTATGAAAGGTGCTATGAAAAGTTTGATTTGAGTTGATTAGATTTGATATGAAGCCTATCGAGCATGCCTCGCATGCCGAGTGGTTAATGATCCTATTCCTCAGAGTCTACAGAGATTAGCCTGGGATCTAACCAAAGAGTGAGACTCCTCCTTCCATTGATGGCATCAATAAGCTTGCACACAATACGCCACAACGTCTTAACTCATCAATCCATGTCAGGGGTGGCCATGCTCATATTCTTATGCATGAGATACTCTTGGATATGTTACTCTTTGCACTGCACTCCATCTGTAGGAAAACATAACAAATTCCACATGACTACATTAGTTTAACAATGGTGTGGACACACACACAGTAAGATTGAGGTCAGAGATGCCCGAAGTTAATGTGAAGATCTGACTCCTGCCTAGCATCACAGCACTGCATCTTACTGAACACACCCCGAGGATATGAAGCAATGCCTACTGGCAACAATATTCATTGTATCTCAAGAGTTACATAGACTGCTTCTAATGAAGTCAGACAAGTTGGTTCAGTCATTTTGTGAGAGTGCATATCATCCCTGTGACACATCAGTGCATTGGCTAATCCAGCTGCCTCTGTTCAAAATCCACAACTATGAATTGAGGTGACCCAATAAACCATGCTCACATTTAATGAGGAGTGATTCCCCTCCTTTGCACAGGGACGCCTGGGCTTTCCCCCTGTCTGTTCTTCTTGGCATAACTTCAGTTCAGCCAGTGACTCAGCCCTCTGAATTTGCTGCTGGTTATGTTGTGCGACAAAGAAACCTCTGAGTAGAACGATGTCTACTTAATAACACAGATGACTCACACATAAACAACAAATGGCAAAACAGCATGTACAATCTCAAGTTTCCTGCAGCTGAACAGTTGGTCATTTAAAGTACTCAGACTACTTTTCTATTTCAACAGTCAAAACAAACAAACCCACTATACCAACAATAGCGATATATAAAAAAAAAAAAAATGTCAAGGGAGCGTGTGCACAGACTGCCCAAAGACACGTCTGCCTCACTTGGACTGAGGGGCAAAATGTCTGCCTTCAGTCATGTCCCACATACACATTTTACTAGTAATGAATATTCATTTTGAATCTTTGTATAGGAAACATTCATGTTTTATTATTACCTGGAACATATGCCTTGTGTATTATAGTGCCTACATTATAGACAATGTTTAATAGTATTACGTAAAACTTATTTTTGTGTAAGCTGATCATCCCTGCCTTTGTTTTAAGGAACATTCATTATCACTGCTGGGTTTTTTTTAATAATACAAAATAAAAAATGAATGACATAAGCTAAATATTTACTAGACAAGTCATCAATATAGCATTTAACCAAAGTCATGTCAGATATGTTGGGCTGACATTCTGGCTGCTGTCCAATCCAATAGCTTCTTCTTTTTTACGTTTGGGTAGTCTGTACTGTACAACTGTTCTTCCCCTTTTTAGGTGTAGTTTTGGTTTTCATGGGTCACAGATTTCAACCCAGTGCTACCACTCAACAACCTTGTTGCTACTCTGCGGATGTGACCACAATGACTTCCACATTTCTGACATCATGTGCATACCCTGACTATACATGGGTAGCAGGTGAATAAGTGTCATACTCTAAGCTATAACAGTGTAAGTTTTGTATCAAACTTCAATCTACAACAAGCTTCTCCACAGTTTTCTTGACAACAAAAGTAAGTTTTTACAGGCACTTATTCATTAAATTTACCTCCAATACCAACGCGTTAGCTTCAACTGTACTTGTGTTTAAGGCAAATCTGTAGTACAATGGAGTGAAATAAAGACTAAAGAAAAAATAAAAGAGTGAAATAACGCCTCCTCAACAGTCCTGGTTATATAGTGAGTATATTAGCATGCAGCATTCGGTTCAAATATTGCTTGTGCAACTTCACAGAGCTGCTGCCATTACACAGAAGCATAATGATTCGTCGTGAAGCACCCAGGCGGTGACAACGTTATTAGTTTCAAATGATATATTCCATATTGCGTGGGTGTACCATTTCTCATGGTTATCACCATTAAACTGTTTTGGTGCTATAAACCTTTCATTGTTGGCTGGCAAGAGACAGGTTTATGTAAGTCTTACATAATTATAGCAGTGCCTTGACAAAAGGGGGGGTGGGCATCTGAAGAAACAGAGCAGAATTAAGGGGCAACTGAAGGAGAGCCAGGCAGACAGGCGAAACCTTTCTGCAAGCCATCAGTGCTAAGCGACCCAGACGGGGAATCTGTCATGTTGGATGCCAATGCTAACTAAATGCTGAGGTATATGACATTCCTTCCTCCCACTCAGTTATCTGTCAGTGTGTGTGTGTGTGTGTGTGTGTGTGTGTGTGTGTGTGTGTGTGTGTGGGTGTGTGTGTGTGTGTGTGTGTGTGTGTGGTGGATATACAGTATGATATCACTTAAACTGTATGTATGTATTTTGTACTCGCACAAAATAAGAATATTGTGGGACACTGGCAGCATGGTAAACAAGGAAATATATTTAGCTAGTCATCATTTGAAATACTGTACAGTAGTGATAAATATAAAGTGTGAATAATTGTGTTTGCTGTGATTATATGCTACATTTTGTGTATGGGAGGTCCTGGCTATCGTATCCTGTCGTTTCTTTGTTAGGCAGTCATTAAAGGAGAACTCCGCTGTGAATTTGACTTGGGGTGTATTGAAATATGATGATATGTTGACTTATTATGACTTAGTTTCAAGATGGCGGAGACCGGAAACATACCTCAGAGTACTGTCTGTATGAACAGTCTTTTTAATAAGCTGCACTTTCAAAGTTCTCCGCACCTCATTTCAAATGTCAGAACCTTCGGAATTCCACCAATGAAGTGTGGAGCTACTTTGAGCCTTGTTAATGTTGTAAAATAGCGAATGGGAGCCATTTTTTTCCCTCCATTCTCTCACCTTCTCTCCCCGTCTGCCGCTTTTTTTCTCTACATCTGCACGTGATTGGTCAATATGTGTGATGTATGATTTATTGATAATACAAAGGCTGAGTGTAGAGCCTGCAAAAAGAGAATCCGTTATTGAGCTGGCTCCACAAACACCTTGCACATGAGAACTGTACAAACGTTTGAGCAAGAATTTAAGCAACAAAAGCTCTGAAGAGCCAAAGTAGTGAGCAGAAACCAAAAGAGCTGGTTCTCTAAAAAGAGCTGGAACTCCCATCACTATTGGGAACGTCAGCTAAAAGTGCTGTACTTCGGAATGCAGGGGGTGAACGGAGGTGAGCTAATCGACAGTAGTACACACAGATTATCATGTTTCAATACACCCCGAATCCATTTCACTGGAGATCTCCTTTAACACTTGGAAAGTGCAGTATTGAGGTCTTTTGGGCTAATATTTTACAATCACTCTGCAGCAAAACACATTAAAATTAAGACAGCCACACAGCAGCAAGTCAGCTCAGAGGTTTACAGACTGATTAATAAGGTCTATAAAGTTCTAGCCTGCCTACAACAGACCCGTCCCCTTCTGAACATATCCTTGCCAGAGTTGAATCTCAAGTTACACAATAAATATTTGAGTTTTTGTGTGCACTACTCAGATCTATTCAGCAAACATTGCTTGGCTTTTATCCTGTTGGGATTACAGGACCTCCTGACCACCACTTTCCACGGTTTTCCCACACTAAAAGTCTTTCAGCTTTGAGACACTTCAATTCCCTTCTTCTGTTCTCTCTTACTGTCAGAAGACGATAAGATTTTTATTTTCTGATGCACACAAACACACATCAAGGCCAGTCAGTGCGTAAGGTTGTTTTATCTGCAGCTTACAGTGAGTTGTTGGAGAACGCTGTGCATCCAGTCTGGAAATGTTTCCACTGTTTGTATGTGTCACAGTGTGCATATGACTGATGAAAAAAGTGACAGGGAAACACAGTGTTTGTCTAGTATGTGTGTGTGAAGTGCATTGCAAAACAAGCAGCCATGTTTGGTGTGATACTGTATGTGTGGATGTGAATTGCAGCGTCTGTGGATTAGACAGCAGAGACTGAGGCCTGGCGAGTGCTGTTACAGTAGACAGGGACTACACTAATGCACAAAGAGTGACTGAATGAATCAGCAGAGATGCAACAGAAAAGGGCCTACACAAATAAGCAAGTGCAGTGACACTGTAGTGTGTTGCTGGTTTGTATCGTTGCTCTGTTAGTTCTGTTTGTACTGTTCTTTCACGCAGCCTTTATTTTGTCACATTTAAAGCGTTGAATGTGTCTGTCTGTGTGTTGCAGGACTCTGCTCAGGAAGGAGTCATCACACGTGACATTCACCGCACTTTCCCAGCACACGACTACTTCAAGGACTCTGATGGGGATGGACAGGATTCACTGTACAAGATCTGCAAGGTGAGTCCAAGATGTGTCCTTGAGGTTGTGGAGCCACATTCTCGTAGACTTTTTATGGCATTATGTAAAACAAGGCACACCACTTTACATGGTCTTTTACACTGAAAATCAAATGATGAAAGAAAAAGGTGTGATAAATACTTCCTTGTCCCAATGAGTTGTAGGAATTTGCCTTCCTGCCTGATATGTTCAGGTTAACAGAAAATGTTTATAAATCTAAAATCTGAGGCAAGCAGTAGTTTTTATGATATTTAACATAGACGCATCCACCACAACATTGTCGTTACTCAAATATGCAGTTATGTATGTCATAACGAATAGGGAGGAATGGAATAGAAATGTCTGTGAAACTGTATGTGACATGGCGATGACCATGAACTGTGCTGAGATGTGCAGTACCAGCAGCGGGTTCCTGGTGATCTGCAGGACTTAATGTTTTGGTGCCCTTTTTGGTGCAACTTGATACTTACGACCCAGGACACACTGTATGTGAAGGAAAGGTGGTGTAAATCTAATTTTTAATCCTGACGACATCCCTGTGTTTCAACCCTGAGCTATGAATTTGTTTCTCTAATCAGCGGACACTCTGTTCAACAGACAATTGACGCAATTGATGAAAACGCAAATTGTTAAAGGCACACATGACCAGAAAAAAAAGTGATATTTCTTAAAGCCAAGGGGCACCACTATGACTATTATGTGGACATTTGTTCAGAATGGGATGCTTATCAACAACCTTTGTGCCTAAACTATGTGACAAACACACATAAAGCTGTCCTATTTGAATAGTGATGGTCAACTACATGCCGGTTCTCATCTGCATTCTTTAAGGCAACAATATGATATAAAACATTCTTGAATATTATCAAAATGACAGAGAGAAATCTTCAACATGAAATAACAGCACTTCAGATTTACCTTTAATGGATCAGCCATTATCCTCATACCATAAAACAAGCTGCAGTGCCTTATTTCTATTAGAATAAAGGAGGAAGATAGGTGCCACAGTATAAGAAGAAGGGTCGCTGTGGAATGGCATCCTGAGGTAATTATCTCTGAAGGCACATGGTACATTTTATTCAGACAAAAGCCAAGGTCAGCGCTACTGAAATGTATTAAAGCCAGACTTAATCTCTGTCACTGTCGTCCCCCTCTGAGTATGACTGCAGCTACAACTGGTTCTTAAGCACAGGCAGCTTTGAACTGCCAAGCAACACACACAGCAGCTTTATCTTTATCTAAAAACAAGAGAGAACTTTTACATTTTAGTACAAAATAAAAGACAGAATACAGTATATATGGTGGTCTATCAAAGAAACTAAAAAAACTGTCAGCACTAGTGTCTTTTGTTTACCAGGAAATTGAAGTATACAATGAAAGTAAAAACATTTTGTGTACTCATTAAAGTGATAATTATAAAATGATGCAGGTCGAAGTTTTCCCCTGTATTTTCCTTGCGCTGCAGAACAGGAGTATGGTTGGTCAGCGCTCTGGGAGAACCTGTCAGGAACATTTAGCATCCAGTCTGGACCCAACTAGGTCAGTGGCGAGCCAGCCTTCATTTGTATGCAAATCCATGTAGATTTGCAGCTGATAAGGTTGGTTGGATCTTGAGGCATGAGTGGGTTACGGGTACACAGGATCCAGGACAAAGTTTATGTTCATCTTCACATCATACTCCACAATAAGCCTGGAGTCTTTTATTTTCTAACCTTTACTCTCCAGGGAAAGTCACCTGAACTTTGTGCTCTTTTTTTTTCAGTGATGATCTGTCAACTCGTACATTCAGCCACACTTCAGCCTCAAACAGTTGCTGTTGGTAACTCAGTGGGCCCTCTGGAGCAGCTGGGGGGGGGGGGGGGGGGGGGGGGAAAAATGA
>JAVQJX010077900.1:0-17354 GCA_036025115.1 Ambassis agassizii
TTTTTCTATTACAGTGTATTTATTTGAATTAAATACTGGTCATTAAGGTCATATTGAGGATCACTTATCTGAAAGTTTTCTTCAAATGTATTCAACAAAAAACACAAAGACCTTAGAGAAAACCACAAAGCTGAACAAAATATTTAATTTGAACAATTATATGACCTCTGATGCTCCAAGAGGTGAACAAGACAGTACAAAAAAAAAGTTGCCATAAAATAAGACGATGTCAAGACTGTGACACAATGAGTTGGCAGTCTGAGTCTCATGTTTTAAACTGAAGAACACCACAGCACTGAGAGACACATGAAGGAGGCGTTGGAATGTGACAGGTAGTGTGAACAAAACAGAACAAATCTTTGCATCTTGAGGAGATGAGCGCATCCTGCTACATGTATCATTGCTCCAGTCAATGTGGGGTTAATACAAGAGAAGAAAAATGATTAGAGAATATCTGAGTTTCCGCCCTGAGATTAACACACGGACAAATTATTCATAAAAAAATCCCAAAAATTATTAAACACATTCCAAAAAATCTGTATTTGGTACAACTGCTTGTAAGTGAAAAATGTCAGGCTCATCTTAAAAAGTCCATTATTTCGCTGCAACGTAATATTAAATAAAAACAAATGGCACAAATGGGACAGACGTAGTGGAGATTTGGGTGTTTGTGTCCTGCAGCTGCCTGTGTGGTTATTTGAGGCATGGCTTTAGTTTACCTCTCACACCAGTCACAGCACAATGCTGCCCCTAGTGATGCTATGTAGAAGTACACAGAGATATTAAAACACCAACACTGATCACATAAGACTTTAAAACAAACCGCCTGGAAGGCCACGAAGCTCCGACCTCCACCACACTTGATTCAACACACAGTTAAACTGTGTTTCTGCAGGGCTCGCTGTGCCTCTGTGTGTGTTTATAACAAACAAAATCTGCAGCAGAAAAAGTGCATGCAAGCTGCCTTCAGTTGTCAGGATGTCCGAAGGAACGCAACATACAGTACATCCACCGATTTGTCATTGCACCACAAGATAACAGGAGAAAAACTGTGTATACTTCTTGTAAGTCAGATAAGGCTTTTTTTTCAGAGTAGGCCCAAAAGGACATCAGGAATATTAATACTAACATGGCTGTCGATGTAAACCAGCACAGAAAAAAGGAGGATCCTGTGGACTGAAAACAATGATACTAAACTGAATTTCTGTTAACAGGGGATCACGATGTGAGCACGTTTTAATGCTTCTGCCCTGACGTGGAAGGCCAAAGTGCTTTAAGCCAAATAACAAAAACAAAAATGTCTCATTCTGACAGTTTGGATTTAACCCCATTAAAGGATGCCTCCTATGAAAATACATTCAAACACAGACTGTTTCAGCCTCTCTATCATCACTGAAAGCCATCAGAGAAGCATCTATGAAGGATCCCTGTTGTGTTGACAGTAATTTGAGGCCTCCATTTTTTTTTCTTTTTTCCTATCTCATCATGAAACCAGCATCTCCTCGACTGGTTTGATACTTTTAACATAAAACTGCTTTTCCAAATATAACTTTAAAAAAAAAAAAAAAAAAAAAAAAAACACACACAAACACAATCAAACTTCTTTGAAAACTGCAAAAGAAACCAATAAGAAAAAAAAAATCCAGGAATAAATAAACCAAATACTTAGAAAATCTTTTTAAAAAATTAAATATATTTGATTGTTATTCATATTTAATCCAGGGAAAAACATATTCCCATATAAATAACTACACAAATGACAAATTAAGCTCGTTACTTTTAAGAGCATTTCTCCTCAGTCCACGCCGCCTGCTGCTGCTGATTTGTACCGTCAGAGTGGACTGAGGAAGGATTCATCGACTGGGTTCCTCCAGTCACAGTGTTTGTTTTTGTTTTGTTTTTTTTTTTTAGGATTGGGGGTTGACAGTGCAGTTTGAAGAGCAGAGGGTGAAGTTAAGGTTTGTGGGTGCTAGCTGTCAGTCAGAAGAACCCTGGTCCATTGTCGCCATGGTTACCAGCAGAAGGTGAGGGGGGAGGAAACCCCTGCAGGATCAGAAAAACATTCAATTATTATTATTTCTCAATAATTTAATGAATAAATAAAAGTTTTTTTATATGATTAGCATGTTGTGTCTGTAAACCAGACATTTGAGTACAACGCTTTTTGAATTTTTTGTATATTTATGCATAAACATTACACAAAATACCAGGAAAGTGATCCAATATTATATATATGCGAGTGGTAAAATGCATGTGATCAGTTTATTTGAAGGTCAAATCAGAATCCATCTGTTTAGAGGCTTTTTCTATCTGATCTTCACATGATGAGAAGAGGATGACAACACAATAAAAGGACATGTCTGTGAAGTCAGTCAGGACGTGTGTGAAAACCAGCTGATGTGTTGGGTCATGTTTATACAGTGCAGTAAAAGTAGACCAGGTATTTACTCACCTCATGAGGTCTCTGTTTCTGTCACCTGTCATCTAATCGGTTCCCCAGAGGAGCTTTGAATGTCTTGTTCTGAGAAAACATGAAAAATATTTTAAATGTTTCAAAAATGTTTCAACACTGCAGAAAGATTCTGTTCAGATGTAGCCACGGCCACGTTATTGCTGCTCACCTTGTGCTTCTTACACTTCATGGAGAAATTTTCTTCAATGAGGACGCAGTCTGTTAGAACGAGAACAGAACAGCGGGTGAAGACGGAACACTGATTCATCTGAAAGGTTCAACCACCCACACGTGCAAGTTCAGGCTTCACGGAAGTTCCACCAGCCAACAGTACTTCACAAAAGCAGCTATTTGTGGTGCTCACAGAAACACACATGAACCCTCACAAAGCACCATGAGTCATGGATTTATATACATTTATAGATTTTAACAGGTACAAAGTGAATTTAAAACACATTAGTTCTACTGTGCAAACAAACCTCACAACGGGCTGTTAAGATCATGAAAATGATTTGTGCGCCTTTGTTGTCGAGCACTTACCCGACTCTAGAGCACATCTGTAGTGATACTTGTTAGGACAGCCTTTGAAGAAGCAGCCCAGTGTAGCACCTCGATTGTGGCAAGCTGAACACATCTGAAAAGACATTTACACAATTTATTTACACAACCTCTGACTCACAAGATGTCTCAATATACAGCAAATAATTCACAATTAAAGCAGCTGCCAACTTCTTATTCTTAAAAAAAATGAAAGCCTTTATGAATGAACAAGTGTCCACAAGTGTCCTCTTTTTTCTGAGGACACTTGAGGCATCTTTTATGACGGCCAAATTAAAGAAAATTGTCCGTCATCCAACACAAAAAGGCATTTGTGTCTGAAGCTAGTACACAGAAAGTGATCTTTGATAAGCAAACAGTAATCATTTGCTAATAAAATCTTTTGTCATGGAGATCACTCAATTCTCTGTCAATGAGATAAAAATGAAACTTTGATCACATGACGACACGTGGCTGCGACTGAGTTGTGAGTACTTCAACTCTCTCTGGAAGAAAAATCACCAGGTGTTTGTGTGGTGGTTTCCTTCTTCAGCATATTTGCCTTAAGACATAGCTAATGGACACAAAATGATTCAATATGTGGATACTTCCTGTGGTGTAACACAGACTTTCCCTCATCAATAATGCCCAGCCTTTTTCTGTCAGTTAATGTTTTCTTTGATTCGATAAAAGATCTAAAATCCATTAGCGTCCTAAAAGGCTGACTAGAAAGCATTAACATCCACAATGTTTTGGTTCATGTCCAGCTTCATATAAACCACGTCTCCTTGTGTAGTTTCTAACAGCTTAAAGTGCAGCTTTACCGTCTCCTGGGCCACCTTCACCGCCTCCTCCAGCCCGTACACTTTTCCCTTCACTAGGAACACGCCCGTCGACCAGATGCCACAGTCTTCATGGAGCCAGTACTCGCAGGGCTCCAGAGGCAGCACGGGGGGGCTGTACCAGTCCTCTACATGTGTAAACCCACCCTCTAACCGGGCATGCTTAGCAGCGGGGCTGTTGGTGCCGTCACCTGTCCATTGCTGGCTCTCCAGGAGCCCCTTCTTCTGCAGATGACCTCCTGGTCTCAGAGGCCATGGTGTGGGCGGAGCAGCACGCTTCCTCCCCCTCCCCCTCACGCTGCAGGAGCCCGAGGAGTCAGAGTCGCTGTAGTCGTCCTCATCCTCTTTGAGGCCAGACGTGCTGGCTGGTCTTTTGGTGCTGGGCTGGAACCCCTCGGGGTAGTAGGGTCCGTGAAGGTCACCCAAGTCCATGGCGTTAGCCGACTTCCCGCACAGGCAGCAGATGAGAGAGCGCTGGTGCTGGCTGTGCATGGACACCCTGCCCAGCTGCAAACAGGAGGTGCTTGGTACAACGGCAGAAATAAAACCACTACTGTGAGCCGGCTGCTGCTGGCCCTTCTTGTGCTGCGTTTTTACCTCCTCTGGGTAGTTAATTACAGTACACAGTGACGGCGACGACTGCCGACGCTCCACATGGATAAACGGAGAAAAATTGTCCACCCTCAAGTCCCTTTTCTCTTCCTTGTAGTTAACGTACTTCAGTTTGATCTCAGGCTCCTTGGGAGAAAACATGGAGGAAGACTGGCCCCGTTTATGTTTCTTTCGCTTTTGTTTGGGAGTGTGAGCTGCTTTCGTCTTGGCAGTGGGGGATGTTTTGCTACCAGCAGCTTTGCTTTTGGCTTTGCCTTTGCTTTTCTTTGGAGAGTTTGATGGTGGTGGTCTCGCCACAGGGGTTTCCTCTGAGGGGTCAGGCTGAGAGAGCAGCTCCGGCTCCTTCTGTGAGTTCTTGTGCCCGGCTGACTGAGGACTTGACTGAGGTCTCCTCTTTGACTTTTCGGGGCTCGTAGGTGATGGGTGACAAACATTCGCTGGTTCTTTCTTTGACTTTTTGTGCACAGCAAACGAAGGACTTTTTGGAGGCGTGCTGCTGTGTGACGTCTTAGAATTATTGATTTCAGAGTCAGAGGTAGAGTGAGTGTTACTAGTTTTCCCCCTTTTGACTGGACTTTTTTGTTGTACTGTTTTCACTGAGAGCGTCGCTTTCACTCTGCCTTTCCTGTTACCTGCTGAATCATTCGTTTTGTCTGTGGTGGAATCACTCGCTGCTGATTGTGAAGCATTGGCTTTTTTATTAGTGCGTATACATCCTGACACTTTGTACTTGCTAGAATTTATGTTCATGACTATCGCCTCTAATCGTACCCCTCTGCCTGACCGTGATGGCAGCTTCTTCTCTTTTAAAGTTCTCTCTAGCACCTTTGCATTCCCGTTCATGTGGGGAATGACAGGCTTGGCTTTATTTTCCAAAACATCCGAGACATCTTCTGTCAAATCAATTAAAGGCTCCAGTACAGCCTTCCGCCTGTTGGCTGACTGTTTATTTACATTTCTTGAATCCAACGTCGCACTGCCATCGCTGATGTTGGAATTTGGCTGAATGGTTCCTTCTGTGCAGTCACTTGTAACATCCTCGGCGGCCTCGAGATAAGAGTTGTCGCCGCTGGGTGAGCTGGAAGCCTGAGGCAGGACAAACACATCCTCCACATCGTCCAGTGAGGTAGCAGAGGGGGAGATTGGGTCTTCAAGAGGACTTATGTACTCCCTGCTGAGTGAACACAGGTCTCTGTCTGAAACAACCGCTGGGTTTGATTCCTTAGACATGAGAAAGAGCACCTCAGAGTTTCTTCTCTCCCCACCTGTGACAGAGGAGAGATTCTCAGGTGAGGACTCAGCACATGCTCCTGAACTTGAGCAGCTAAAACCTTGACCGTTCTCCAAAGCCCGACTCTTTCCACAAGATATGTTGTACTCCCCTTTGTCTTGCAGAGGCATCTCTCCACCATTTAACTCACAAGACTCCCGCACAGGACATTCTTCACCTGGTCCCACTTGAGCCTGAGACAATGACTGCAAATGTTCTGTCTGTGTGGCGAGGTCCATGGGTCCCTCCGGATCCTGCTCCAAAGGACGCTGGTTGTGTGAATAGGCAGCCTCATTAAGCCCTTTTTCTGCATTGCAAGGAGGGTGGAGGGAGAACTTGCTGATAGGCGGCACACTGTACAGGGGCGAGTGTCGAGATAGGGAGTCATGGGTGGAGAAGACGTGAGACCTGCTCACATAGGAGAGGGTGACTGTAGTGTGGGACAAGGCATTGTCTGGTTGAATTTGATCCCCTGACTGGAGCGTGACGTCCGAGGAGCCGGTCTCTGAGAACTGTAATCCAGGGTTGCTGGTGCCGGAGTTTGCGTACCAGCCAGGACCTTTGACCAGCCGCAGGGCGCATTCCTCCCCTTTCCTGGTCAAGTCAATCACAGTGGGGATGCTGGATGTGGAGAGGTCTTGAGGCTGTAGATCATCTATGCTCCCAGGTGGCTGCTCCATAACAACTGCAAAGGATGGAGGACAGAAAGAAAAGGTTCTCAGAAGCATAATAGACACAGATGTGTCTTTTTTTATTATTATTTATTTTTTGGAAACTTGAGGTCACACGTTTAACCATTAAACCACAACAGTTGGATTTATAACTTTTAAGTTTACTTCTTTTAGTCGTTTTTGCTTCATTTTAAGACATCCAGCACCACGAAGCATGACGGTTAAAAAAACCAACGGCTGACTTTCAGCTAGCAAACTGACGTGTGGCTTGATTTTCATTAACGCCGAGGAACATTAATTTACTGACACTTTACGTTTAACATTATTTTCGCTTAGATGTTATTTATTTGTTTATTATTATTATCGCTTTGGGTTATTGTGTTATGTTGTGTGGATAAAATCTCTCCAGACTGACTTTTTTTTTTATCACCTCACTGACAGGTAGGTAGCTAGCTTAGCTTTAGCCGCTAGCTTAGCTTTAGCATGCTAGCTAACGTTAGCATGCTAGCTAGGCCCGGTTTAGCTCCGGTAACCGTAACTGACGTCGAACTGCATTGAATTTTTTGGCAGTTTTTTGGTCTTTTTCGTTTAAGACGGAAGCGCAAGCAACACCTCGCATTATTTAACAACACGTACTAACCGACAACAATGATTCTTTCTTTCGGCAATGCATACTGCTAACAAAATATCACAATTCCGATCAAATGTCAACTTTTATAGGTTTGGTTTGAAACCGTCCACGACAGATAAGATAGTAACTTTGTACCAAGAACAACCGCCAAGGCAGGGTTAAAATGTCCAAATTTTTGATACAAATAGTGTTATTTGTTGTATTTTATGAATTCCGAATTGAAGCGTGGACTTTAATAGTGGTAATAAATGTACTTTTATTCAATCTAGAAGTCAAATGTTTACCACACAATAAGCATTACTAAATTCTGGGCTAGTTTTCATGGAGTTTGGCGACACGTTCTCTCCGTTAAAGCGAGCGGTTCGCTTCGGGGCCAGAGGCCCGGCTGGGTGAGACAAAGACAGACGGAGGTGAAACTTACCCGGAGCGGAGAAACCGCAGCGTTTTGTTTTTTTCAAAGTCCAGTTAAGACTCCGTCCCACCCGGCATCTCTTTCAACAACGCCTCTGTTCTAACGAATCTTCATTGAACTATAAAAAGAGAGAAAAAAGCCCTGAATTAAATTAAAGATCCACACACTTTCCAGGAACACACACTACTCTGATAGCAGCGGCGTTAAGTTGTTTACAACATAAACTCGGACTTCCGGGTAGCCCTTCAAAATAAAATAATCCGTATCAGTGTTTTTTTTTTTTTTAAAAACTATACAGATAAAACAAACTTTAGTAAAAAAGTTTAAATTAGTAAATAAAAATTGTTTCCGCCTGGACCGATATTTTCTATCATCCGGGTGTCGCATTTGTTAAAACGTCAAAAAAACACCACACCAGTAAGTGATGATGAACGTGTCTTTATCTTTTCTTGCCATTATTTGGCACTGCTTTCAGCGGTGTGGTGTGTAATTCCGACTGACTTGACATTAAATACAGCAGCAGCGGAACAGTTGTCACTCAGCTGTGGAACAGAGGCATCACGGGAACAAACCTGTTCCACATTAAAGAATTGACACTTCATGAGCTTAGATTAGTGATAAATAAATTAACGGTGGTAAAAATTAACGTATCTTCTAAAACACAAGATCCAGGGAACAAAATGGTCATCTGTCTACTCAAAGGTCTGGTTTGGGTACAACTATTTGCCCTTTAAACTCTTCTACCTGGCAGGTCTCTTCATGTCATGCCAGACTGACTGCATGATGGTGAGATCAGTGGTCCTTAGAGGCTGAGCCATCTGTTGCAGACTGAACATCTACGTCCTTGTGTATCTGAAAACACTATAAGGGACATCTGACCTGAATGAGGTACTAAATTCGAGGTTCTAAACATGGAGTCAAGTCCCCAAATGAGTGTTTACAGTCGAGAGGAGGAGAAAAAACTGCACTACTTCAAAACTACAGCAAAAAAAGAAAAGAAAATCCAGACACTGAAAAGGGTGCAAAAATATTTATTGCTAATAAACCTGTAGTCAGTTGGTGTATATTTGCTTTATATTTACAATAATAGAGTACAGAGGAATGGGAATGTGAAAGAAAAAAAAATCCCAACCATTTAAATAAATACAAAGGGACTGCCACTGAACAAGACTACAAACATAAAACCAACTCCGACATACTCCTATACAGCTGGACCAATGACTGCAGTGAGAGAAAAAAAACTATATAAATTTTCATATATATATATTTAAATTATAGTCAGTGAATCCCGTCCGTATGCATTCAGCTGTCACCTTTCCTCCAGTATGTCAGATTGTTTCTGCAGAGAACATCTTTGATGTTTCAGTCAGGCGATGGGGGCGGGGTTTACTTAATGCGGACGAGCACTTTTTGTTCCATAGCTTTAGTTTAATGAGCAACACTTCCATCTGTGCTGGAATGGTAACGGAGCAGTGGAGCGTTAACGTGCAGACTGAACGCCAGACTCATTCCTACAGGTTTGTTATGCAAGTATCACTTGTTTAGCCGCTGAACATTACATTCATGCCTTTGGCTAGCAACAGTCTAGGGAGTTAAAACAGTAGCTTACACAGTCATAGTTTTAGTGTATGCATGACAGATTTTTAAAAAACAGTATTTACATTAAGACATGGCAAAAAAAAAAAAAATCAACACAAAAAAATGTCACAGTTAACTGAAGTGCATGGAATGCAAACTCTAGACATGAAATTCAATCTTCATACGATGTTTTTTTCTTTTTAATAATAATAATAATAATATATGATCTGTGTTTGGTGACCAGTGTGTAGTGTTACTAAGTAATTACAAAGCTAAAATATAGTGGGCTTCTAAACATGCAGCAAGGTAGGTCAACGTGACGCGTCACTGTCAGAACTCCTTAGTGTCTTTATTTTCAAACAGGTGGAGTCTCTGCTCCGCCGTCAGCCCTTCCTTCAGACTCTGGAGAGAGGAGAGAACAGATGTTAACGTGGTGAACGGAGCTCTGATTGGACAGATGTCCTGTTCCCGAGCAGGCTGCCACAAAACCAAGAAAAGGCAGCAAAAGTTTTACACTTGATGCAACTTCTAAATTTCATTAAATACTGCTTTTAACAACATATTTCCTGTTTTCATTATGTATGTCTACATGGCTAGCTAACTTTCTGGAAGCTAAAAACACTACTATCCTTACTGCTAGCTGCTAAGCTAACCTAATTCGTCATAAAACCTCCTGCACAGCTGATGGTGCTGATAACCTGTAATTTAAATACCTTGTAATTTTAGTCTTTAAAATAACACAAACAAAACAAGCTAGCTCATGCTAAGTTAGCAGTTTAGCTAGGCATGTTAGTTACCCATGTTTTTAAAGTTAAAGAGTCTGCATCTCTTACTTATGTTAAATGCATTTTTATAATTATTAAACATTTAAGTTAAAAAAGGCCTAAAATATAGAATGAAGTGGCAACTAAAAAGCAGAATAAAAGGCATAATGCGTTTGTGGTGCAGCTGCTTAAAAAGTGAAAGGAACCACCAATTAGTATGAGTCAGTCACACTCTGCCAGATCAGACTTCATTCGTTCTTCACCCCCATGCATGTGCATAATGTGCAGTAGTCACTCAGATCTTTTGAGGTGGAGGACAAAGTGGGTGCGCCCATTTAACCACCCGTGGGTGCATCTGGTTTGATTTACCTAAAAGGAGAAGGAGGCCTACACGTCCTCAGCAGCCCTAACTGTCCCAGGGCATGTCACGACTCACAGACTGAGGACAGAAGGGGGGGAAACAAAACACACCAACAAGTGTGTGTGTTAGACTACTACAACACAATCCAAAGACTGCAGGTCTGTCTGATGGAGTCACAAATGGGTCAGTAAAATGCAGCTGGTGGGCATGTGATGCTGCATGCAACTTTGCAGGTGACCTGTAGGTGGCAGCAAGTGACTGTAAAGTGCATCACAGGCGCTGTGAGGCAGGAGATAACTATATTCTGACTGACATAATAAGTGATGCAATTGAATGAGGGATCCTGAATTAGCAGCACGGGGGAATGGAGGACTGATTCCACTTCTAACGCTCTCCTTCAAACCTACCTTTGACCTCATGGTGCGCTCCGAGCGTTTGGCTGCAGCAGCTGCCATCTTCAGTATGTCAGGGTTGCTTTTGGACTTCATGATATCTATAAAGGAAATCATAAGTTAGAATACACATAAAGGATTTGTTATCATGTGTTTGTTGTGTTTTCTGACCGTATCCTCCTCGCTCCACCTCCTCCAGCGACGGCTCCCCGAGTGCCTCGTGAGCCAGCTGCAGCTGGTCTCTAAGCCGGCCCAGATCCCGCTCTGCTTTGGCCTTGACGATGCTCAGCTCTGTGTAGATATCCTTGTACTTATCTGTTGCATACTTCTTGTCCTGGAAACACAGTTTAGCAGTTTAGAAAAAAAAAATCATACAGCCAGCAGGGGGCGCATTAAGCGGGAATAAAAGAATCTAAAGTTTTACTCTTTGGGCTGCTTGGAGCTCGTCTTTCAGGGAGTTGATTTCCTGCTTCAAGTACTGCACCTCAGACTCCTTCACCCTCAGCATCACCTGGAGAACAGGAAGGAAAATGAGTTACTTTTAAGGCAGGAACAGCCCCAGATGAGAGCCAGCTGCTGTATAAAACTTCTTTTACATACAGATTTTTTTTGTTTGACTGACCTCTAACTCGTAGAGCTCTTTTCCCTGTATTGTAGTGTTTGAGTCTCCCACTCCGTCTTCAGATGTCATGGAGCGCATCTTTGTGATTTCTGCTGCCAGACGGTTGTTCAGCTCCTTAAAAAAAAAAAAAAAAAAAAGGTTGAGCAAAATGGCGGATCTAGCTGCTACACACTGTGTAAGCAGATGGTTCTAACAATGTCTCAGTAAATGTTTGTTCATAAGCACCTGGTTGTGTGCGTTGAGCTCCTGGTTCTCTCTCTGACACTGCCTGAGGGCCTGCCTCTCGGCCTCCAGCGCCTGGGCCAGGTGGGCGTTTTCCAGGCACTTCTGGGAATACTGCTCCGACAGCACCTCGATCTCCCTCTGGAGGGAACACAGCTCCTCCCTGAAACACAACACAAGGGCACACTGAGAGACCAAACAAACAGCAGCAGCAGGAGTCTGTCATATAGATCCACCAGCCTGTTTAAAGCTACAGCTGTCTGATGAATCAAATTTAATCATAATAAATTTGATTTACAGCCAACACCTGCACTTCCACACGTCAAAGCGTATGAAGACAGACTGCGTCAAACACACTGCAAGCAGCAGCAAGTCAGCAGTGAAACCTGCACATATTTAACACGGCTGATCATGAAAAAACAGGAAAACGTTTTATCCATAAAACTATACTATAAAAAACTATGATCAGACTTAAGAAGTAGAAAGTAATTGAGCGATATGTGATGAAAACGTACTCATGCTGTCTGCGGATCTCCTCCATATCTGCGTTCTCTGCGTTGTTGTTGGCCTTGCGAGCCTTGTCCAGCTCCTTCTCCAGTTCTGTGCGGTGAGCATTCTTCATTGCTTCAATTGCTGACAAACGCACAAAAGCTCATGAGCACTTCTCCTCTGTGCTGTGTTTCTGTTATGTTGGCATGAAAGTGACTTTTTACCAGCGATGGTAGCCGCCGTCTCCTCAGCCAGCAGCCTCTCCTTCTCCTCCTGCAGGTTCTCCAGCTCTCTCTGGTGTTTCCTCAGCAGCTCGTCGATCACCTTCTGATGGGACTCCTCCATGGCAGCGAAGCCCCTCTCACAGGTGGCCTGCGACAAAATACGAGCGAGGTGCAGCCGTGAGTTTACATGTCATCTGGTACATGGACCAAGAGGAAACAAAACCTCCTGGGTCCTCATAAAGAACAACCATTTAATTCCAGCAAATCACTTGCAAGCTAGAGCCTGTCAGCCATGAGCCTGTGAGTACAAAAAAGGGTTAACAGGAATGATGGGATACACATTACACTGAAGAGACGCACAAACGATGAAAGAGGAGGGTGTGAGAAAGAAAAGCCGCCATTTCCTGTTCACAGCACAACATCCAGACAATCCTTCCTCCAAACAGCTAACGTAGAAAAAGCTAAGCTGCCTAGCGGGCAAATCTTTGATTGAATGCCACATTAATCTGATAGACTAATGGAATCACAAGTGGGCGTCTGAGACACTGCAGGTAAGTGCATCTTTAACATGGTCCATTGTAGAGATTGAGCTTAGTAAATGGCACCTGTGTATGAGGAGAATAATCTTCATTCCTGCTCTTTTGTAACTCCAGCACAAGTTTCCACAAGAAGAAAAAAGAGATCCACTCTGCTTCTGTCCTCTATTCACTGGCACTAATCTGAGTGGGTTGATGTGTATCCTCTCCGCAGCCACACAGGGGAAACGGAGGTCCAGAGTGTTTTCACTGGGATAAACACCAGCCCACAAGAGCTCAGACTCACAGCCAACACGGTGCAAATGTAAACTTCCTGCTCTGACATCAGACCAGCAGAGCAGCAGCTTTAATTAGAAGCCTGTCGGGATACGAATCTTACATGTAAATATATCCTAGGTCAGCGGTGGGGGCATGGACCGAACTAATGATCAGTCTTATTCATATCCTGTCAAAATATATCGTCAATCTCAGCCAAGCCTCTGAATCTACGACATTTTTTTACTATGACCTCCAAAATTAAGCACATCTTGAACTCCTCATGTTTGTCCCTGTGCAATCACATGACATACAAAGCAGCTAATGAACACTTGATTTAACAAATCCCATAAAAAACAACAATAATCAAATGCAGTATTCTTCCTCCTCTGAGCCATCAGTGTCAAATACACCAAATCCATAATAATCCGCTGCTGAAACTAGTCCCTAACAAACAAATCATTTCCACCTGTTTGATTAAGTAGGCTAAAACCCAACAGTGCAGGGCTGATTTAGCAACTTATTTAGCATTTTTTCTAATCAAACTTTAAATACTTTGTGGTGAATTTTGGGTTGAATGTTACAGACAATGGGTTAGACGGAACAATGAGTCACTGGTTTTGGTCCAAACAAAGTAAAGAAAAACACCAGCTTCTTGTTTTAAATTCACTAAGATTTCAAGTTAATTCTAACCACAGCATAAAGGGTCATTTGTCTCACTTAGATATGAAGTTAGTTTTGTGAAAAAAACAGCTGAAAGAAAACCAAGATTGACAAAATCTCAAAGATTATGTGGCTTTCCTACAGCAGATGCATAAATGTTCTCTCTACTTGTAGCCATGATTGTGCTGTTGACCCTTTACTCTGGTGTGAAGTATCAAGACCTACTAATCATAGTCAATTGTTGTTGTTTTTGTTAGCGTTTTGTAGGGAAATTTACTCCAACTGACTCAGTGGTCATAGATGGTTTCAAAGATGGAGTCATGTCATGACAACTGAACGGAGCAGCTCTAAAAAACAAAAAGCTAAAGAGAGGACCAATCATATCAAATATGATGAATTTAAGTGGAAATAGGGATTAAAATTCTAAATGTTAGTAGAAACAGTAAAAGGAAATGAGATCAAAGGCAAACAAATTTAACTCTAAAAACATTTTTTTGATTCTTAAAAGGTGATAAAATGAGCTGAGTTTAGATTAGTAAGCACATTGAACTATAAACAAAGGAACTCATTTCAGTTTTTCAGCTGATGAAACGAAATGAGTTCCTCCAAACACAGCAGCTACAGCAGCAGGTCAGTTTTCATGCAACATGGTTAGGATGGGGAGCAGAGGCTAGGGGAGGAAAGGAGGGTGGGGTCTGGGAATGCCACAAAGGAAGACAAGGCATCACAGATGGAGGACGGCAAGGACTTCCACCTTCAGGTTTTCCAGGTCTTTCTCGTATTTCAGCCGCAGAGTGGTTATGTCGCCCTGCTCTTCACGTCGCCGCATCTCCTGCGTCATGACCGACACTTGGGTCACCAGCTCTTGAATGCGCTCCTTCAGGGTTGAAGAGGTGTGATGGGACGTCTCGTCTGTTCCGTTCCTGTCTGGGTTTGCAGGACTCATCACGCTTCTCAGTTCTTCCATTTCCCGCTCGAACCTCTCCACGAGGCCCTTCCTCTCCGTCTCGTGCTTCTTCTTCAGGTTCTCCATGCAGTTGGTCAGCGAGTCGATCTCCTTCACGTTTTCTTCTGAACGGAGGCGGAGCGTCTCGCCGGCTTTTGCTATCTCCTGCCTCAGCTTCTCAGCTTCCTGCTCATAGCTGTCTTTCATGTCTCGTACTTCCTTCCTGTGCCTGGCTATCATGTCTTGTAGCTCAATGGTTTTTTCCACTGAATCTATGGGCTCTCCTTCGATGTGGATCTGAGTTTGCGGCCCTGTGGTCAAAGTGGATGCTGACAGATCTGCCAGTTTGGACTGAAGCTCACTGACGACCTCTCTCAGTTTCTGACAATTTGGACAATCCATGCTAATCTGTCCTGTAGTCTGGATTTGCTGTAGCCGTTTCTCATGCTGCACCCTGAGCCTGAGGACTACATAAGACATGTACGCCTCTTTGAGAGACTCATGCAGATAGTTTGCTTTCTGTTCTCGACTATGACCAAAGCTTGCCAGAGCCAAAGACAGAAGTCTATCGTCTTTGTCCAGCTTCAAACTGGACGCAACCTGCTTCAAACTACGTGATTCCGCCTTCAGAGTCTCTGTTAACTCTTTAAGTATCAGAGCGTTTGTTTCATCATCCAGCCAACTGTACATGGAAGCAAAATCTACACTCTCGCTTTCTTCCTGTGGACACATCCTCCTAACTAAGAGCATCAGTGTCTGCTCTGCTACTCTTCTCTCACAGCTGAATCTGTCCTCTGGTTTGATGCCCTGCAGCTGGCTCCAGAACTCCGCCTCTAACACCAAACTCATGTCTCTCCTGTTCACACACAGTGGTTCTTCATTCACTGAGCCAAATAAAGTGCTTTTCAAATCACTGAGCATCCTCTCTACACTAACATCTACCTTCCCTAACATGTCTACCACCTGATTCGTCGCCTCAGACCTCATTTCAAACTCTTCTACTACGTGCTTTATGTCATCGACCTCCATCTCTCCTGCCTCGCCAACATTCTTCTCACCTGTTTTCATTTCTAATTTCTCTCGTAGCATCCTTATCTCATTTTCTGCCTCTGCTAGTTTCTCTCTGCTGACTTTCTCTACTTCCTGGTTTAGCGTGACTAGCTCACCGTTCCTAGCTTCTAGTTCCAGACAGCGCTGCTCTGTGTCCAATAACTTTGCTTGTGAGGCTTCCAGGAGCTCTTTGATTTGCTCCTTTTCAGGGTGCAGCTCCTCCTCTTCCTCATAATCTGCCTGGAAGCCCAGACCTTTCAATGTGGCTTCTTTTAACTGTAGTTTCTTTTCAGTGTCTTTCAGAGTGCTGCCGAGCTCCTCCAATGTGACGAGCGCTTCGTGGAGCCTCATGGACTTCTCATTCAGCTCCCTCTCATAATACTCCCTGTCTATGGCGTTAGCTTGGTTTTCAGCCAGTTCAGCCTTCAGTCTCTTCAGCTCTTCCAGGAGGAGATGATGCTGTTTGCCGCCCTGCTGGTCGATGAGTTCGGCCTTCAGTCGGTCTATTTCCCGGTCAGCTTCGGTCAGCTGGTTCATGATCTCCTGACATCGCTGTTTCAACGCTGCATTCTCACTAGTTAGAAGTTCAACCCTCTGAGAGAGCACCCCGATAGTCACATCACTGGTCTCTGAATGGTTGTCCATTTTGGACAGGGGGCCGTATGGGCTTCTGTCAAAACTTTGCTTCTGAACCTTCCCCACCACGTCCTCCATGGTTAGGAGACGGGCTTCATATTCACGGATGCTCTCTCCAGCTCTGGCTAAACTCTTCTTGATCGTTTCATTTTCTATCTCCTGCTGGTACTTCCAGGTCTCCAGGAGCTTCTGGAGTTGATGCTTGTCTGTTGTATCCTGATTACAGCTATAGAATTTCAACACTTGTCCTAGCTCCTTGAGACTCAGAGCTTTCCCAGTAATCAAGTCTTCTAGTTCCTGAATGGCATCTGCACTGTCCAGGAGTAAGATGCTAACAGTTTTCTGGACGGGTTCGTTGGAAAAGCCTTCCAGGATGGATGCGTTTTGGGGTTCAGAAAAGTAAGACTCCTCGATGGGAAGGTGAGAAAGCGAGAGGCCAAGCTGTGCCTGCATATTGCGCTTTTTCAGCTCTTGTAGCTTCAGGAGCTCTTTGGTCTCCTGGTACTTCTTTGTTAAACTCTGTGCTTGAGAACTAACCAGTTCGGGTCTCTTCATCTGGGGCGTCACATCAGCCTCCAGACCCAAAGGGTGCTCCAGCTTGGAAAAGGGGACCAGACATTTGGTTAACACACAGCAGGGGAGACACAAAGCTTGCTAATAATTCTCAGCGTTAACTACCAATCACATCCCCCGAAACTTATATTAAAAAGTGACATTAAAACTAGCATTCCCACGTCATAATACAAAAGAATTATGCATAAATAAACAAAACAGTGATTAAAAACAAATTCAAAAGTCCCTTCAGTTTGTGATGAAAAAATTAAAAGAAAAGAGATTAAAAAGCCAGCGTTAGTTAATCACAACAGAGCATGCACATTAAATGGTTAAAAAGTTACTTCATGTGGTCAGTAATGCAATATTAGTTTCAGCTGTATGGTTTTACTCAAGGATGGAAGGCATACCAGTTCTTACAAACAACATTTTTCTGTTCGTTTCTGGTCCAACCTCACCAGTGCAACTCTTTTTTTCTGAGAGGAGATAGTAAATTATTATTCAACTTAAGCCTACTTCTTTTAAAACTGAAATGTTTCTAAAACAAAATAAAGAACACAGAAATGGCAGCAGAACTTCTAAATCCATCCATACATCCACACACAAGCACAGACATTCATCCAACATCATATGTCAT
>JAVQJX010077914.1:0-14638 GCA_036025115.1 Ambassis agassizii
CTGAGCACACATACTGCTCTTAAAAAGCCAATAAGACATCTTCTTCTTGTGGTATTTCTTCATCCAAAACCTCAAATTATTAGCAGCAGGTCTCTCCCTCTTTCACAGATTTTAATGTCCGAGTTTCTTTACCACAAGCTGCACAATCTGCCCACATCTACTATACACTTTAATATCTAATCTGCACAACTTCATGAAGACCATGTGGCTGCAGCGTGATATGTGTTAAGGATGAAGCTGACCATTTGAAGTTGCCTTTATATCGATACCAGATGGAGGCCAAATCTGGCGATGCAGACTTCATGCCTGTCGACTTTACTGACACGCAATTTGCAAGTGAGACATTTCAGGATGAAAATGATGGATGGGTTTTTTCCGGCTGATGCTTTATGTGATACAGAAAAAAATGGCAGCTATCTGGCAGAATCACTTGAGGATGTTAGCAATAGAGAATGTAACTTTTTATTCTGCTTGTGTCATCTTCTACCTTGATAATAAGGTCAGAATTAAAGATATAAAGATAGGATGTATGGAGTGTGATTAGAAAAAAAATCAATGTTAGGAGAGAGGTGATGCTGTAAGGTGACCCTGTGTGTGTGGTCTCCCCCCTCTATCAGATGCCCTATAGTGAGACATGCAAGCACCGTGTTGATATTCAAAAGCCCTGCATGTTTGTTTAAAGTGAGTAATTGATCCTTGCCACTGGAAGAATTCCCCCCAATTTGGCACAGAGTGTGAGAACAAGGAGAGTCCAGTTTGCCATGTCTGCCTGCTGTCGGCATGTGTTATGCTACAGGAAATACGCTGGCCCTGCTTCTTCTTTGGAGTTCACTACAACGGCAGCACGGGACCACACATACTGCCACTTTTTATGGTTTTCGGCTGAGGATTCCTACTGTCACTGCCAAATTGCCTATTATTGAAACTTTCAGTAAACAAGCAAGAAATGTAATGCCTTTGTTTGGTTTGGAACTACAGTTGAAACACTTTAAAGACCGGCTTTTAGGACACTAAAGAATGAAGAGAGCTCAGACGTCTCAAATTCAAAATACGGGGTCTTACTGGAAGGGCCTGGAAGATTAGTAGCATTCCCCTGAAACAGTGCCTAAATGAATTACTTTCTGAATACATCTTTTGAATAACTTGCTGCAACTCCCTCAGAGACAAAGTGTCTTCCCAGACCATTGAGAACGTGTTGATCTTTGCTCCATTTGAAGAAATGCCAAAGTGGTCATGGCTTCTTTGATCACAGCCTGTTTGACACCTTAAAACATGATTTAAAAAAAAAAGTAGTGCACTAAAGAGGCTTAGCTGCTGCACCTCCGTTGTTGTCTTTGCCAGCATGGAGCTGCCTCAGAAAAGGGAGGATCTTTGCACTTTGTTTTGATTGCCACTACTTACACGGCCAGCATCTCCTCTCATGCGCAAAATGGTGCTTGAAGATCATTTTGAGTATTTCACTCTTCTCCTTTCAACTGCCCTCATTCATGTGTCAGCACAAAGTGTGGGCTCTAATCCTTTAATGAATGTCTTCTTCTGGGGGCTTCACATTCCAACTCTGGAAGCGTGAACAGCTGGATGACTGCAGCACGGGGTGTTTTATTTTATCCTGCATTGTTGGATGTTCATGTGTGAAAAGCACCATTTTTCTTTGTGCATATCAGGGATGACACGTTCTTGAATTGGAATGAAGGGGAGACACAAACAGAAGCCTCGCAGACAGAAAATCAGCAAGTGGGAAAAATTTAGCAGTTTAGCAATCTGTCATTTTAGTGTTCTCTGCTTCTGGACTGACAGGATATGTTTGATGGTGAGATATTTGGACTGATTGCTGCAAACAGAGATGAGTGTAAAGAGTAAAAAGCTAAAAGAAACATTTGTTAGCTACCTGTGGAGCCTGCCCCCAGAGGCCATGTGGGGAAGTGCAGTTTTAGACACTTCTCTATTGCTTATTATTTATTTTTCCAAACTGAGATCATTTCCTCCACCTACCCAAGTAGTTTTTAGGGGAAAGTAAAGATCCAGAGAGCTGCAGGAACTTCCAGCGAGATGCCAAACTGACGTCCTGATGTAAACTACTGTACGGGGCGTCCATCCAAAATTTTTATATTCTTTCTCCACACACAGGTGTGAAAATAAACAATGGTTGCCATGACTTGTGAGGGTGTAATTTCCACATACTTCACGTTACACATACTTCTCTACAACCCTGAAATTAGTGGTCCTCAACGTCACCTAATCTGTGAAAAACACCTATACCATTTGTTTCCATTTCTCTTTACCATCCATGCAGTATGTGTCAGTAAAATCCTGCTGCTGCTTCTGCTTGACAATGCAGAGTACTCCAGAGCTGGACACAAGGATGAAACTTTAATTAATTACATCATCCTCATGGGCCAGAGAGACCAGATAATTGTCCCCTCACTGCAAAATTTCAACCTAATAATAGCTCCCATGGAGGCGTTAGTGATGCCAAATAACACAATCACAGATTTGCACAGTCCAGAGGGGCCCGCATTTTCTGTTTGTTCAGTTTTACTTGTAGATAAGATGGTGGGAAATTGAAGGTGGAGGGATGGATTTAGTAATAAAGCAGATTGCTTGTGGCGTGTATGAAAACATTGAAGACTAAACTCACCAAACAGCCTGCTGACTGGTTCTCACACCTTTAATCTTCTCCTATTTATGACATAGAACGCATTTATACACAAAGAAAATTCAGTTTTATCACACAAGCAGCAGCAGGACAAAACAGAAGATGCAAAGATCCATCTGTCTCCATCATATGTTTCCTAACCATGTTCATCTGTTACCTGCTATCTGACTCCTAACACCTGGGAGAAGCTCACCAATAGACCAGTGCATTGATCCATAGAGACAATCTCATGCTACCAGTGCTACGTTAAGCTAAACATGTGGAGAATAAGGCAGCAACATCTACTGTGATGTGATGTTGGCCTTTTCATACTGAAGTTTTCAACACTGTCTCATATAGTCATATTTCCACAATCATACCTGCACAAACGATGCCTTCACAATATGTTCCATATGAACTATTGATGCTATAAAAATGTAAATATTGGCCACAAGAGCAGCGAATTGCCTTTAATTTGAAGTATTCATCCTCAAGTGCACAATGAATCCAAACTGGCCAGACACTAAACTCCTCCAGCTTCTGTAAAAGTCAGCAGTTTGAATGTGCTCTATCAAAGTACTGTATGGCTTCAGACAGAGCGCAGCATGCATTTGCAGTAAAAACCATAATGGAGAGAACAGAAGTACATGCTCCGTCTCTTCCGTTATCAATCTGTCATCCACCTCTCATTGTCCTTCAGTCCAACCAGTTAGCCATGCAGTCATTTTTTCCCCTTGTGAATTATCGCTTTACATTTACTATGTGGTATCTTAGAGAGAGAGAGAGAGAGAGAGAGAGAGAGAGAAAGGCATCGCAGTCTCATGGAAACTCTCTCCAGAAGCCAATGGGGAAGAGAGAGAGAGAGAGAGAGAGATACAAAGACAATTTTATGGTTGCTCAGGGAAGACTGCCTGTTTTCAGACATTTTAAGAACCATGTCTCCTAATCTTATAACTCCACTTTACAATGGCTAGCTATTTCCCAGAGTGTTGTATATCCTCTTTGGATTAGTTCACAAGCTATAAAGATATGTATGAAGACCATATATGTGAAACACAGACATGTAGCTGTAGCAGAGCTGTGAAGTTGACCATTGTCACCAAGAAAACAACATACATAGAAGGTGGTATTTTGAAAGCATCTGTGGTCTGAATGTAACTGAAAGCCAAACATATGGTCATGTAACAAACTAGTAGCTAATGTTGGCTAATTTTATCCATTGCAGACTTTCATCTTATATCCTGAAAGGTGATTCTAATGTCTATTGGGGCCTTAGGCAAAAATTCATACAGGGTCCTTGTTGGGATTTGTTGTTTGTTTTTTCCATGTATTTTTACCCATAAAACTACCAGACAGCAAGCAAAGTTTTCCATCTTTAATGTTAATCAGCCTGTCATTAATGGCTGGACTTGCGTTAGCAGGCAGACAGTTAGCAAATTTACTTAAGTGAAACCAAGGAGCCATCATCAACATCAAGATCTTTGCACCTCAAACCTTGGACCATTAGTCAGTCCTTTGGGGGCCCCCTCCTGGCCTGAGGCCCCAAGCATTGGCTTGTCTTTCCTGCATATCCTTAAATATCCTCCATCATTTTATTTGTTACCATGGTGACAAATCTCTCCTCAAACAACACAGCAACTTTTTTGTTGTTGTGTTGTTTGAGGTGTGGTGCCTAAACAGTGCAGGTCAGGGTGAGCGCCATCAACATGCTAGTAAGGAAAATGGCGGAGAAACTTGTTGTTTGAACAGTGTTAACAGTGACCCGGTAGCCTTTAGATGACCTGAGACTGTGACAATGGCCTCTTCCAGGCACAGAATCATATTGTAAGTGGTACGTTTTCTTCCTAACCTTATACCAGCCTGACATCCACTTTAAGATGTGATTCAACACTCTGTACTCACTGATGTAATGTTACTGAAAACACATCGTACCCTGCTCCTTCAGCCAAGCTTGGATCATCACTTGAGCCAATGTTTTCTTTGCCTCGCAGGCTTGCAGCCAACATAATGTAGTCTGATGCCAGTGGGTTGCTAGGCAGGCATCTTAATGAGCTTTTATAATGGTATGCATTCTTGAGCAAAGACAGACAGAGCATCAAAGCAAAAGGCTCCCCCTCTCTTGTATCTTCTCCATGTGGAATGAAGTTGAACCAATGTTTGTGGTTATGGCCATAACCCTGCTGCCTCCTGCACTGAAACCATATCTTTACAGACACAGAGCCACAATAATGACCTCTCTTGATGAGTTTTTTTTCCCTGAGATCTCTATACTCCCATAGGGATGCCAACATTTAACTGGGAAATTAACATTGGGAATATCAACTTTCCTTGTAATTAATTTCTGTGGCATTTTTATGTGCACTTACTTTGGGGTATTGGGTCACACTTAGTAAAACTTGAAGGTAAGTATAATAGTCTCAGAGGGATCTTTAGGGTAAGAAGAGGTCTTTAGGGGGGAAAAGACGATATATGGAAAGTTTTTTTCTTTCTTCTTGGTTTTGTTTGTTTGACTCTGAACCTGTATTTACATTTACATTTCAGGGATTTATCTGTCTTTTTTTAATGTACCGCAGCATGGAATGAGCAGAATAATCTCAAAAGTGTAGATCTGGGGTATTACATGCAACAAATGGCATGCAGTGTAGTGTTTTCACCCAGATGAAGAAGATGTTTCTTTGCCAAAAGAATGAACACTAGAAGGGCATAAAAATCAGAGGAAATAGGAGAATTTCAAATGTGGGATGTGACCTTGATGGGTATGTGTGTGTAATATTAGAACAGCTTGGGTGTGTTGAACACACAATTACGTATTATAACACATGTCACAAATTAAATCCAAAGAGTGTGTGCAGTAAAATGTGTTGATTGTCAAAGCTGACAAGGATTTATTGTACAATTTATTACTACTTTTTTACTTTTCAAACGTTGATCAAGTCTGCTCTTTGAACCACATTTCTTCTATTCATAAAAAGGGGTTCCACTGTGTATATACAGTATAAACAGTGTAGTTCATATTTATCATGCCCTGTGTTACAGGCCTTGCAGTTGTGGCTACTATCTCTCTGTTTTTGCACATGTCAGACTCACCTGAGAGCTCCTGATCAGCTGCAGGTGTGAGCAGTCTACAAAAACCAACACATCTCCCCCAGTCGCTCTCTGTCAGCAGGATTTGTTTCTCATGCCGCTCTTTTCTTTTTCAACCCCTAGACATTAAGTTAATGCTTCCCTCTTAGTCGAGGTTTGT
The DNA here is from genome assembly GCA_036025115.1 of Ambassis agassizii. Classification (NCBI taxonomy): domain Eukaryota; kingdom Metazoa; phylum Chordata; class Actinopteri; family Ambassidae; genus Ambassis; species Ambassis agassizii. The sequence continues at coordinate 5,880 of JAVQJX010077914.1, forward strand.
AACACCCGCCTCACATGAATGGTTTTAAATTCTGTTCTTAGACAAACTCACAAAACTCTTCTCTTCTATTAACGTGTTTTTTTTATCAATCAATTAAAAACAATAGTTTTATTTTTATTGTTTTATACAATAGCAGCTGATTAGACAGCAGGATTCCTCATTTGTTTGGTTTTGTTTTCATTTGTATGTTTGTTTTTTCCATGACTTTCTGGTTATTTTAGTATTTGTATCTTTTCAGTTTTATTTTTGTTTCCTCTTTTATTTTGAAAGTCTGGTTTCCTTGTGTGTCTGTGTGTGTTTTACTTCCTCCTGTGTTTCCTGCCTTGTTGATTACCTCATTATTCTCTTGTCTGAGTCAAACCTTCATTACTTTACAGGCACACCACTAAAGATGTCTGATATGTCAGATTATTTGTCTTTAATATTATTACTGGCCTCAGCTTACAAAACTCTCTGGCCTCTAATTTGTTATTACTAACAATTTGCATTGTATTCTAAACTGCAGCTTTTGGCAAAGGTATTTTTTTTATCTTCTTGTTTAAAGCTTTGGCAGGAAACTGAGCTTTTTCCCATGAATTTGGACTTTTCCTTTGAAAATTGAAATTATAGTTTGGGTTATTTGTGCCTGACTGTACGTTTACATAACCAGCTGGACTCATATTTTTTCAGACTTGGATTCATGAGACTAGTACCACTTTTTCACAATAATATTTTTTTAAAGCACCCTACGATTTTCCGGGTAATGGCTATGAGTTTAAGATTAACATCTGATCTGATTTCAGCCAAAGAATCTCAACACAAGTCGGTTATAAATCTGTTCTCCAACCACATCTGTAGATATGCTTGATCATAATAGAGAGGCTTCAATTGATCTACCATATGAAGCTAACCAACAACATACCTGAACAACCTCCAAATTTCCCTGGTGTCTATTTTTAACTGTAGGTTCTGCTTCTGCGAAAAAAAAAAAGAAGTCATTTTTGGGAACATATGGTACAATTTAGAAATAAGATCATAAGAGCACTTTTTAACATCGGAGGGCAAACAGGAAATCGAGCCTGCAGTTAACATAAAACACTTTCGTCTGAGACGGATACACACTCAGCAAAATGTATTTGTTCTTAAAAAGCTCATATTGGAAAGAAAATGTATTAAAGTTTCATATTCTGACTATGAGGAGGAGAAAAGCGGATAATTTCTCACAGGGTTATTCTTAGTTCCTCAAAGCAATACATTAATCATGTGTGCTGTCACATAATCCCATACAGTTGACTTTTATATACAGTAATAGATCTTTGCTGAAGATGAAAGTCGGACATGAAATTGAATTCCTCTAACTTTTTTTGTTGTAAATTCTTGGCATTAAACTGTGATTCAATTGACAATTGCATGGTTGAGTTCATATAACGTCCTTTATGTGAAAGCATCCAAGAGTCTGACAGTCCAAGAAAGCTAATTGAGAAGTTGAAATGAAATGAGAAGACTTTTTTGCTCTCCTGAAAAAAGGGAATGATGAAAAAAGCACTCTTTTCTACCTTCATTGTTTTAAATCAGAACCAGATGAGGACCCGATCCCCCCGAGGTAAGACACGGTGAACAGCTTCATGCTAATGAGAGTCCGGTGTCACATGGAGACGGCCTCTGAGGACCATTACTCTGGGCAGAGATAGACCTGCATTGCCACATTCACTGTTTCTCAGGCGAAGCCCGGTAACAGTTTTGCCAGATTATGTTCTTTTACCCAGGCGGATCTGGCACTGGAAATGTCAGAGCTTCAGTCTGACGTTGCAATCTTTATGTGGGATGCACTCCCAGTCACATTTGAATAGCAGTGATTGATCAACGCTGAGAGGCTGCGATTATGTAAGACTGGTTTTATTTACTTTGATATTTTATCTCGTATTAGTGAGATGACACATTTTTGACTTCAGAATATCAGTAAAACCACAGCGTGTTTGATTGCCTCCAAAACACAGCAGGCTTTGTGTGAGGCCTAAAAAGTTTGGAAGGAAAAAGTTTTGCCTTGGGATTTATTTATCAAGAAAAAAAAATCAGATAAATGTAGTTTGATAGTAATAGCAAACAAACTTTTATTGACCTTTTAGATGCCTGATTGTCACAGTTATGTCCAGTGATGGGAAATTTAGAACACGTACTGTTTACACTGTGTGTGGTGGGCTGTGGTGAAAAGCCTGGATTTCATGCCATTGCTTGGTTGCCTCTATAGCTGCAGTCTGACAAGCTCAAATAAATAATTACAGCTTTGGGTTTATCAGTCATGAAATAACAGAGTTAAGATTGCTAATCAGCTCACAGAACCCATTATAAAATGAGGCACCAGTCTCTATTACTGTACAGTAAGCTTGTAATTTTCCTGGTGTTTGATGGTTGACCTGCTGGCTAAATTGTTCATTAAAAGACACTGGTGAATCAGCTCAGCATGCATTTTTTCCCCTCCTGAACCCCACATTAAAACATTATGTCATTAAAAGTAAAAAATGATAACAGATGTGCTTGCAAACCCCCCAAAGGGAGCTTTTATTTGAAGAGAAAAAGTAACTCAAACCTGCAGTATCAGGCTACAGTGGCAAGGTACATCCATGATAAATGTTTTGCACAATAAAAAGATGTGGAGGTCTTATCTCAATACATTTCTTGGCAAAGACTAAATGATTGTAAGGTAAGTGAAGGAGTAGGGGGATTCTTCTCTGGAAATTCCCTGATACCCAGCACCATAAACTCATTTTTAAAGTGTCTTTGGACTGTTTTATTTCCTGAAAAAGAGGGGAGGATTTCTCTAAGATTTCTATCTTTTGTTTAGTAGCCCTGAATTCTTATCAGATAGTAATGGATGGAGCAAAATCTCAGCCAAAAGTTGTAACCATCAGGGGACTTTAAAATAGTCAGACCCTGGTGTTTCTGCCTACATTTAAAGCACTGACAGCTGATCTGATGTAATCAAAGGAGACAAGACTGAAAACGAATCGAATCCTGCCCAAGCATACATTATTTTACGGAAACATTGTATAACGATGATCACATGACATGACGTGAGCTTTTGAAAAAGTTAATTTCAAGTGTTGAGGGTACCATGTAATGCAAATCAAGTAAAAGGATATGGATGGTTATGTGTTGTCATGGAGATTAAACAACTGCTGTATTTTGTGATAACTGTTCACCTTGTCTTCCCTGTCATGATGCCGCCAGTCTTTACAATGAAAGTTAACTTTGGGCCCAGACTTACCAAACTGATATGAAATAGTTTACAGCAACGACTGGTGTTATGTTTCTGTTTTTGTTTCATCCAAATTGACACCAGTCGTTATTTTTTGTGACGATCAGAATGATCTTTAAACCTGATGCATTCAGTGGAACTCTACTGAAACATGTCTGCACCAGGTCGTGAAATAATTATATGTTTTACATCAGATCAGATAGTGCAGTGGATATTGCATCAGCCTATCACACAGAGGGTTCAAATCCCAGAAAGACAATGTTTGGTGAGATCATTACTGGCCAATCAGATCTCTGCTTTAGGGGCAGGCAGTAGCTCAGCCCATAGGGGATTGGGCTGGGAAGTGGAGAGCCAGTGGCTCAAGCCCAGCCCTGGACCAAGATACATGGAAGTGGATTGGTAGCTGGAGAGGTGCCTGTTCACCTCCTGGGAGATACTGCCGAGGCGCCCTTGGTCAAGGCACCGACCCCCCAACCTGATCGGGGCACTGGCAGCCTGTGGCGACGCCCCCACTCCTCCTCTCCTCTATTAGATTCATTCATGCATTTTGTGTGATGTGTATGTATGACAAATGTATAGGAGTGATGTAAATTTCCCTATAGGGATCAAGCACGTATATAAAATTTAAAAAAAATTAAATAAATAAAAATAATTTAATCCACTATTGGAGCAGACTTATGTGAATAATTTTTGTGACGATTACAAACCGCAACGTTAACGTTTTTTAGACTGCATAACCTTAACCAGTTGTGTTTTAATGCCTAATCCAACAACAAGTGGAAACAGGATGAAAAGTGTTCATGAAGGTACCATAACCTGACATGGACTATTGTCATGGAAGAAAACACAAGAGCATTTCATGAAAAAAAAAATGGATGCTTCGTGTCAGTCAGATCCAAACACTTTGCACTCTAATAAACACAATACGAGGGTGCTTCAAAAAGTTCAAAGAACATAACAGCAAATCATACGTGGGGATTTTGATCTCAGTACAGCTGTACATTATTGTACCATGGTGTCTTAATATGGTCTAACATTGAATCCTTAAATGTTGCAACGCAATGTAACATCATAAATTAAGCCATTTTTTCCACCTGTCCTTTTTTCGATTAACTTTTTGAAGTGCCCTCGTGTGAGCCAAAATAGTCTGTTTCATCCTTGCTACACCAACATTTATTACCCACAACATACTCATGATACAATCTGTTCTAATCACTCCAGATTAGAAGCTGTCCTGATCCTCCTGAAACATGAACTCTGTCCTCATATTCCCTCTGCTCTTGGATGGTGACAGTTCTTTCATTAACCATCTATATAGTCCAAAAGCCTGAGCAAGTCCTTGGATCTCTACTGCTGCTTGAACTTGAACAGCTGGCAGTTTGGAACAATGGATCCATTTGATCAGATGAAATAATATCGTATCAACATACTTAACAGATTTGTTGTTTACTTTTGGCAAATCTTGTTTCTAGTGTTTAATAGATTCTATTTTTATGTGCCAAAGAGTAAGTGAAAACACAACACCATAAAAATAAAAACAACCAACTCGAGAAATGAATCAAAATGCCTGAATTACTCAATAAAGCTTCTCAAGTGGAAATGTTAGCTGCTCTTCTATGGGTGGAGATTTTAATAGTAAAACAACAGTTTTTAATGGAGGGTTGGTTTCTGCTTCCCATTACACTGATTATGTTTGTGGTGCTGAAAAGATAAAACTGACTTTAATCCGTGTAATAAAAGAAACATGTTCAGTCACTGGGCTGGAGAAGTGGACCATTGGACGGCCTGCAGCTTAACAACAAGGAAGTTTGTTATTCGCCTTTTGAAAACATAACAAAACACAGCTGATCATCTCTCTTTCATTTGGAAAGCACCACAAAGGGGAGGTCTCCACATGGAGGGCTGAAGAGCAGCGACGAATGAAGACGACACCCTATTCTGTATGTTTACAGATCTGGCCATCTGGACAAATTAGATTATCTTAGCAGTAAAGAACAGAGAACTTTATCCAGCGATGGTTTGTTGAGAGGCTTTTGACTTCAATGGAAAAACGCTCTTTGTGAGGCTGCATCAGCGACTGGAGCCTGCAGAGGCCAAATCTGACTGTGGTGTGTTGGAGCGCAGAGTGGGAATGTGAGAGGGGACTGCCCATATTAGTTTTTGTTTACAGTGATGACAGGATGTGGGCCGAAAAATATGCAATGTTTGTTTAAGTATCAGTGACTTAAATCCTACATGTTGCATTAATGTCAGCTTGGCCTCTGTAACTCTGCCATGTCCTCAAAATCTCTCTTTTTTTTTTAAACTAGGACATTTTTCCCTTTGGTGTGTTCTGGTGTCACACAGTGTCCATAAACAAAAGTACATAGTAAGCACCAGATATTTTGAAAAATCATAAATGTGATTAAAAGAATAAAATGAGATTCTGCCCAGTTAACACACAGCAGTTCATTTTCCAGGCAGTATTGTTGTGCTGCTCCTACAAAAAACTGACAATAGAAACCACAAGCATCTGCTTTATTAAATAAATGTTACTTACAACATAAATCTCCAGTTAAGCCTCATGCTTCGGGTGTATTTAAAGCAGCATGCAGATGCAAAAGACTAATGACTATTGAAGATCTGAGACCACCTCTGTGGTATCAAGTGTTTTTTCTGTGGTATCAAGTGTTTTCTTTGATTACCTAACCTGCCTTTGGGCATGATATAAAAAATCCATCAGAGTAAACTTTAAAGATTGATGACAATGCTTGGATAATCTGAGAATGTACATTAGGTGGATTCAGGCTCAGCTGACCTCATGTAAAGTGAAAACATCTTGTAATTTTTGCAAGGTGCCTTGAAGTAGTGTAGGTGAAAAAATCAACTTTATTTGATGTCATCATATAAACACAACAGAGAGCAGAGAAATCCATGTTATTTGTCTTTATGCATCACTGTTGGAAGACATTTCACAAGAACTCCACAGATTACTGTGGACTCTGTTCATTTAAATCACACAAACTATAAAATAGTTCATGATGTGTTTAAGTGACTACCGAAATCTATGAGGTCAGACAGAAGCACTTGTTTTCCACAAAGCTTGTGTCATGTTTACATTTAAAATAGTGAGTCAAAAAAAGGTGCATTACTAAAAACACTACATATTCTTTTGACACAGGGTTGCCATTGTTGAACTCTATGAATGAAACTGAATCCTAATGTACACCCATGTGCATGTATAAGTCTACAGGGAGCGCAGGCCTGCACACACACATTGTGTACATTGTGTTGGACGCAAAGCAGCCAGTCGCCTGTGGCACTCTGCCAGCAGAAGGAGTCATGAGGTCTCGTGCAGATTAATGAGGAGGCACAAACCAAACATGTTTCTCATTGACTTTGTGGACAAATAGCTTTGATTCTGCTGGTTACTTGGCAACGACAAGGCTGAAATATCTTGTTACTAATAGAAAAATAATTACAGCACTATTATGTACAATGTACATAATAGGTGTACAGTTTTTACTTTCCATTTTTGTTGAGTAATCTATGTGTGTTGCGTAAGTAAATGGATAAAAGCCCAGCAGTGCAGTTTCCTGTGTCCACAAGTGACTGATGTTAATGTCATATTTAACTGAACATTTAAACAGTCAAGTTATTGTTCAGCTGGAATTCTTCGCTTCACTTTGAAGTTCATATTTGTTGTGGTTTTGGTCAAGACCGTATTTTAGTAGCTCATCAAGACTGAAAGCTCAAAGTGTCAACAAGTTGTTCAGGCGTCTTTGTTTGAAGGCCAAAAAAATTCAAATGAATGTACTCAAGTGCAAACGCGCTGTAATGTTCATTTTCTTCCACTTTCAGGAGTAGCAGCCTAAACAAGGGAAACCAGACTTCCTCTTCCGTGTCCACTTCCAGCACTTCATCCAGGAGGATACTGAGGCGTTTCCAGGCCAGCCAAGACTACTAATCCCTCCAGTGCATCTAAGATCTGCCCCGGGTCCTCCGCTTGGCTGGACATGACAAGGGAGGCCTCCATGATGGCATCCTAAGCAGGTTTCAGAACCACATCAACTGACTCCTCTCAACCTGCCTTTAACAGAAAGTCCAGCCACCCTGCAGAAGAAGCTCATTTTAACCCTTCCTTTGTCTTTTTCACAATAGACCAAATTAAAGCCTCCATCACTGCAGGCACCCAACGAATAAGCCTGTCAATCTCTAACATTCTTCCTTCATTTGGAAACAAGACCTGGAGATATCAAAGCTCCTCCGCTTGGGGAAACGACGTGCTCAGCTAGAGGAACTTGCTTTGTTGTAAGACTCACAGTTTTTGGCTGGTGCGTTTACATCAACTCAATATACTATAATATCTAATGTTAACATTAGCAACACCTAGAAAATTGCATTTTTCTCCAAACTATTTCAAAAATGCCTCCTATAATACATATAATCCTATATTATGGATCTTATGATGAAACTGAAATTTGGAGTGATTTTTAATTAGGCAAAGGTGTGTGTTTGAAACGAGGCCAACAAGAAAACTTCCAGCTGCTGGGGCCTTTTGAAGCTCATTGACTTCCAGCTTTGTGTTACTTAGCCTTTATCCAGGTGGCATAAATTTCCTCTTCTTTGTGGTAAGGCGTCTGCAAAGCTGTTTTGATCCTCTGTAACTGTGAGAACCGGCTGAAAAATAATAAACTTAGCAAAACCACTTAAGTCCTCATTTTTGAGCTTGTGCAGGAGAAAGCACCCTGCTGACACTGTCTCCATTACCTGTGAGAGTGTATGCAGCTGTATAGGAGATTGTTAAAGCAATGACTACTCTCATCAATCTGGTTTGCACTTCTGGGATGAGTTTGGGGGGAGAAGCTGGTGTTACCGTTACCTAGAGGCTAATGTAAGAAGAAATGCTGCTAAAATGTCTATGAGATTTAAGACGCTGTTTTTTTCTATATGTGCATGTATGAGCACAGCTGAACACACACACACACAGTGGAGGATGCTTTAAATGCCACACAGATGTTTCAGTGAAAGTTTATAAAGTAGATAAAGCATCAGGATCTATATAACTTCATATAAATGGAGAACAAGAAAGACAAAATATATGAGTTAAAGAAAATGCTGCCAGTGTTACTCCTTAAACAAAGAAGATCTTTTTATCATTTTATTGTCATGTTACAGTTATGTGACTGTATATTTATATAGAACTACTGTAACTGTAAATATATAAATATAATATGGGTGAAATAATGAAATCTGATCCAGGAAGTGCAGCTGGACTAACACTTTATCAGACTATAAGCAGAGAGTTTTCAAACATACAGTATATCATCATGATAATCACAGAGCGTGCTTTTACAAAGCCCTCATCCAGGAGTCAAATGCCTAGTAGTGTAAATCCTGTTTACTTACAATGGCAATAAACATTTCTGATTCTGATGGTTCTTGACTCCTGGATGAGGGCTTTGTAAAAGCACGCTCTGTGATTATCATGATGATATACTGTATGTTTGAAAACTCTCTGCTTATAGTCTGATAAAGTGTTAGT
>JAVQJX010077939.1:0-5000 GCA_036025115.1 Ambassis agassizii
TGTGTGTGTGTGTGTGTGTGTGTGTGTGTGTGTGTGTGTGTGTGTGTGTGTGTGTGTGTGTGTGTGTGTGTGTGTGTGTGTGTGTGTGTGTGTGCAGTGACCTCCGCACTGCCATCCAGCTGCAGCTCCCTGTGGATCATGTGGATCATGTGGCGCCTGACGTTTGGATTGCACTGATGTAAACGCACCGTGCTGCTAATGATGCTAATGCAAGCTAACATGCTAGCTGTATGGACAGGATGTTTTTTATTTTGCATTTATTGACATCTTTAAAACAGATTTGCTGTATAAACAAACACGTCCTGTTGTTGTTGTCGTTCTTCATGAGTTGAATTTGGTGACAACAGGCCAGCCGGTGTGCTGCCTGATCCACTCAAAGTAATGAGCCACCTGCAGCACACACACACCTCCATGTTACCTTCATCACCACCTTCATCTTCATCATCATCATCATCATTATCATCACCTTCATCATCATCATCATCATTATTATCATCATCATCACCACCTTCATCATCATCATCATCACCCACCTGGGTGTAGACCCCGGGGAAGCCGGCCTGTCCACAGCGGTCCCCCCAGCTGACGATGCCCCACAGGTAAGAGAAGCCCCGCTCATCCTCACAGACCAGAGGACCCCCGCTGTCCCCCTGACAGGAGTCCACGCTGCCGTCCAGGTCACCTGCACACACACACAGTAACACACACACACACACAGTAACACACACACAGTAACACACACACAGTGTCCTCAGTGTGTCCCGCCTGCACACACACACACACACACACACACACACACAGTAACACACACACAGTAACAGACACACACAGTGTCCTCAGTGTGTCCCGCCTGCACACACTCACCTGCACACATCATGCCCGGTTTGAAGCGGTCTTTGTAGTACGACTGGCAGTTACTGATGAGGGACACGTTGGCCCAGAGCAGCACCTGAGCTCCACGTCCCTCTGAGGACACAGGCGGGGTTATTCAGCTGCACCCGGACACCACCCACACCCGCTGCTTACCTGCTGTCCGTCCCCAGCCGGAGATGCTGCAGGTGTGGTTGGCCTGGAACAGGTGTGTGGACCAGGGGACGCAGACGGCGCTGACCGCAGGGTTGTCCTCCAGACATCTGTCAGTGAACGGCAGCTTCTCCAGCTTCACCAGAGCGATGTCGTTCTGGTAGGAGGCGGCGTTGTAGCTGCAGGGCGGACACAGAGACGAGTCACTGAGACGAGTCACTGAGACACCGTCTGAGCGTAAAGACAGACGGGGGGACTCAGGAGGGGGACGCTTACTTCGGGTGGATGAGGATGTCTTCAACAGGGACGATGTCTGTCGTGCTCTGAGCTCGAGACTTCTTCCACAGAGAGAACTTGACTTTGAAGGCAGAAGGTTTGGGCCTGGAGGACAGACAGGAGACACACCGAGACCTGAGGACACGTGGGCCCCTCTGGACTCCATGGAGACCTGAACTGTGTCAGAGCATCGTCCTGCAGCCAACAGGAAGTGCTGTCTGCAGCGATGCTAAGCTAACTGTGTCTGACTGTCTCTGTGTCTATGTGTGTGTCTCTGTCTCTCTGTCTCTGTGTGTCTCTGTGTCTCTGTCTCTGTGTGTCTCTGTGTGTGTGTCTCTGTGTGTGTCTGTCTCTGTCTGTCTCTGTGTGTCTGTGTCTCTGTCTCTGTGTGTCTGTGTGTCTCTGTCTCTGTCTCTGTGTGTCTCTGTGTGTCTCTGTCTCTGTGTGTGTCTCTGTCTCTGTGTGTCTCTGTCTCTGTGTCTCTCTGTCTCTGTCTGTCTCTGTGTGTCTCTGTCTCTGTCTCTGTGTCTCTGTCTCTGTGTGTCTCTGTGTGTCTCTGTCTCTGTGTGTCTCTGTGTGTCTCTGTCTCTGTGTGTCTCTCTGTGTCTCTGTCTCTGTGTGTCTCTCTGTCTCTGTGTCTCTCTGTCTGTCTCTGTCTCTGTGTCTCTGTCTCTGTGTGTGTCTCCGTCTGTCTCTGTCTCTGTGTCTCTGTCTCTGTGTGTCTCTGTGTGTCTCTGTGTCTCTCTGTCTCTGTGTGTCTCTGTGTCTCTCTGTCTGTCTCTGTCTCTGTGTGTGTCCCACCTGACGCAGTGAGCAGCAGTGAGGACCCAGCAGCCTCCGATGTAAGCTCCTCCACAGTCGATCCTGCGGTTCTCCTCCAGAGCGATCTGCCACTGGATCTGAGTCTGCAGAGCGCGCGCGTCACAAACAGGCTTCATGCAGTCCAAGTAAAAACACAAAGACGCTCACTGGCTTCGCCGGGACTCCGCCCACCACCCTCTTGACGCGCCGGCTGCCCCCCCGCTCCACCACCTCCGTGTCGTCGGCCGTGTCCGCTTTGGGTTTCCCACAGACCAGCCTGGACTCCATCTCCTGCCTGTTGGTCCGTATTTCTGCAGACAGAGTGCAGACGGTTAGAGCAGAGCGCCCCCTAGCTGAGCCGCAGGCGGCGCGGGGCTCTGCGTGGACGTACCGTCTTTAGGAGAGACGTTCTCTGGACAAAGAGAGAAGAGACGTTACTGATGTTCCCACCATGAAGCTGCTGTGGAGACGAGTGTTACCTGAACGCTGGAGCTCCGCCTCCTCCGCCTCCTCCGCCACTGAAAACACAACAACATCACTGCAGAGACGACACACCACCGGCTCCAGCCTCACTGTCTGCTGAGCGTCTTACTCTGTGCAGCTGTGCGTCTCACAGATTCGTCCTCTCCGTCCAAACAGTCCACCTGTCCGTCAGTGAGGGCGTCCTCGTGGACACACACCCCGGTCTTACAGCGGAACGCACCGTTTCTGCAGTCTGAGGGACACAAGGACACACACAGTGACAGACACACAAAGAGCACATCTGACTGTCTGTCTGTGTGTCTCTCTGTGTCTGTCTCCATCTCTGTGTGTCTGTGTGTGTGTTTGTGTGTGTCTCTGTGTGTGTGTGTTTGTGTCTCTGTGTGTCTGTGTGTGTGTTTGTGTGTGTCTCTGTGTGTGTGTGTTTGTGTGTCTCTGTGTGTGTCTGTGTGTCTCTGTGTGTCTCTGTGTGTGTCTCTGTGTCTCTGTGTGTCTCTGTGTGTCGGTGTGTCTGTGTGTCTCTGTGTCTGTGTGTGTCTCTGTGTCTCTGTGTGTGTCTGTTTGTGTCTCTGTGTGTCGGTGTGTCTGTGTGTCTCTGTGTCTGTGTGTGTCTCTGTGTGTGTCTGTTTGTGTCTCTGTGTGTCTCTCTGTGTCTGTGTGTGTCTCTGTATGTGTGTGTGTGTCTCTGTGTGTCTGTGTGTCTCTGTTTGTGTCTCTGTGTGTCTGTGTGTCTCTGTGTGTGTCTCTGTGTGTCTCTGTTTGTGTCTCTGTTTGTGTGTCTGTGTGTCTCTGTTTGTGTGTGTCTGTGTGTGTCTGTGTGTCTCTGTTTGTGTCTCTGTGTGTGTCTTTGTGTGTCTCTGTGTGTCTGTGTGTCTCTGTTTGTGTCTCTGTTTGTGTGTCTCTGTTTGTGTGTCTGTGTGTGTGTCTGTGTGTGTCTGTGTGTGTGTCTCTGTCTCTGTGTGTGTCTGTTTGTGTGTCTGTGTGTGTCTACCTTTGCAGCACATCTCGTCACTCCTGTCTCCGCAGTCGTCCACTCCGTCACACGTCTGGTTCAGAGACACACACTTCTTGTTAGCGCAGGTGAAGCCGCACTCGTCCCCTGAAACAGACACAGAGACACACACGTTCAGGGCCGTGTGACCTTTGACCCTCTCAGGTGGAGCTGGACTCGCTGACCTTTGGGAGCCTTGGAGGCGTCGTAGCAGGTTGCCGTAGCGACCGAGCCGTTGACGTCCTGCCTGTCGTAGATGATGCACTCAGCCAGAGACGTCTCGTAACCTTGGCAGCGCACGTTGACGCAGCTGTCTGGGAGCGGCTGGTCTCTGTCCATCAGGGACTGCAGAGGGACGCTCCCCGCCGCCGCCGCCCCCCTGCACAGGTCAGGACACAGTCAGTGTCTGTCCACACAAAGGGGACACAGTGTGAACGTGTCTCCTCTCACAGCGGCTGCTGGTCCTTGCAGGCCACGTTAGCAGCCGCCATGTCCCACAGCCTGGGACACAGCAGCGCCTCCTGTCCCCCCCCGGCTCTGTCAGGGACAAAGACACGCACCACTCCTGTGTCCTTGTCTACTGAGCTCCTGAACTTTGGGATGCTCTCTGCGGACAGACACACAGGAAGTGTTACACACAGTCACACACACACACCCTGGACATGTGTGTGTGAGAGCGAACCGCCACAGTTGCCGCCGAAGTGAGACATGATGGACTTCCTGTTCCTGCACGAGATGGCCATCACCTGGAGACAGAGGGACACTCGCACTGTGCTCTGAGGCTGTGTGTGTGTGTGTGTGTGGGGGGGGGGGCTGTGGGTGGAGGCGTTACCTGGCAGAAGGAGCGGTACTTCCTGTTGTCTCGCCCACACACTGCGGTCACGTTTTCAGATGGACACTGATAGGGCAGCTTACAGGAGCAATGCCCTGCGATGCAACGCTCCCACGGAGGACAGAACACCAGGTCACATGACTGACGAGTCGGCCTGCCACACAGACAGAGAGACAGACAGAGAGACAGACAGAGACAGACAGACAGACAGAGAGACACAGACAGACAGACGGAGAGACAGACGGACAGAGAGACAGACACACAGACAGAGAGACAGACAGACAGAGTTCAGTCAGTATTCATGCACAGATCAGAGCTTCACTTTCACAGTGAAACATCAAGCAGCATCACAGCCTGCAGGGGGCAGCACAGAGTTACACACTCTGACTGTAAACCAGTGTTTGTCCACCTAAACTCCAAACACAGACAAAGAGGGGACAGACAGCGGAGACTCTGTGTTGGTATCATGAAAACACCTTCAGCCCGTTTCCACCATGTTCAGACGTAAATAAAACGAAAGTTTTATATTATTCCACTATTAAAACAGGACATGACCTCTGAGTGGGCTCATGAGGGACCACAGACGTCTGTTTGGGG
>JAVQJX010077939.1:10000-14539 GCA_036025115.1 Ambassis agassizii
AGTTGGCAGCGCAGGGCCCGGACCCCAAGGAGATTGAGGACAAAGTGGACCGGATGACGAGCACGCTGGACGCCCTGCAGGGCCGGTACGCCCGGCTGCTGGCCGAGCACGAAGCCACCAACAGCAAGCTCAAACACAGAGTCACCCGGCTGGAGAAGAAGCTGGTGCCGCCGCCCCCGCCCACGCCTGAGACGTAGAGGGAAGACGAAGACGTAGAGCGGCTCTGGGTGCACACCTGATCATTAGAGCTTGAGTTAGCAGGGTGGCTGAGGGAGAAGCCAAACGTCACGGCTGCTAGCAGTAGTCTGCTGTAGGGCTGAGTGATGGACGGACTGACGGACTGAAAGGACGTTCACTCATCCACGTTCTTCTCACGTCTCAGCTGTGACACATTAACGCATCATGTAGCCTGTGTGAAGAGTGATGGACACACTGATCCACACCATGTCTCACATAGACAGAGATTAGCCAGAGACCCTAGGCTAACACCCATAAAACCCATAGTGTGACCTCTGGAAGCAGAGCTCTGAAATAAAGTTATTTTATAAAGAAAAGCACAGCTCGGTCTTTTATATTAAACCACAACAAAAACATTGTCATCCTGTAGTTGCTAGCAAACATGTTAGCATGATGCTAAGTGTGTGTAGCTGCTAGCTGTGTGGATGTTAGCAACAGGAAGTGTTTTAACCTTTAACATCATCTGTTCTTTGAGTCAGTGTCACACAGACAGACACACACAGGGCAGAGTGTGTACAGGTTTATTAGTGTGCTACAAGGTGATACAAATCAAATGTTCACTGTTTACACAAAACATCAGAGGCTACATCCAAAAGTCCAGCAAAACCAGGAAGAAAAACACACACACACACACACACACACACACACTCTCTCTCACACACACACAGAGCCCTGTGTAAGAAGCATGACATTACAAAAAGCTGTAGAAAAATACTCTTAAAAAACCAAACACACAAACAGCAGCAGAACCACCTGGAATGTTCTGGATCAGGACCTCACAGCAGGGTCAAAGGTCAGACCGAAGACACACAGAGACCAACAAGTGTCCACATGGGGTCTGAGTGAGTCCCCGTCCTGTGGACAGGAACCAGGGGACACATCGTTTAAAGGTTCTGTGAGACAGAGACAGTGAGAGCGCCCTCTGCTGGCTCTGACAGGACTGCTAACATGTTAGCATGCTAGCACTTCCTGTTCCTCTGAATGTCTGAATGAACACACAGAGTGTAACACAGCAGTGGCTGCAGTTCCCCGAGTGGCCACAGGGGTCGCTGTTTCCGCCTCACATTTCAACCTTTAAACAAACGGAAGATGTTTCAGCAGCATCATGGCCTCTGATGAGAGCTGCGTGTTTGACGCCGGCGTCCACACAGCAGGGGGCGCTGCTGCACGAGGGCTCAGGGACGATGACGGCCGTTTGTGATGATAATAATGTGACATTATGCTTCGTTATTTTGTGCAAACTAAGTTGTGCCTTTATGTTTGAGCTCACACAGAACAATGTTAGTATTCAGCTGTTAGCAGCTGTGGAACAGTTAGCATGAGGTAGCCATGGGCGCGTTAGTCAAGCTGATAAAATGTTCCCCAGTGGTCAGTTTTGGTACTGCAGCATAAACCCCACAGACCTTCATTTGAAGAGACGTTTAGCTCATGTGTTGTGATTCTGTTAAAACAGCAAAAGCTAATATAGCTTAGCATGCATGCCATCTAAGGTTGTATGTTTGCACTGTGCTACACTTGTGCTTCATATTCTAGCTGGCACTAACCTGGCAGTGGACTGTTTGTGTTAGCGATTCTGTTAGCTTAAAAGACTAACTACAAGCTAATAAACATATGAGCTAACATTAGCAACACTAGCGGACAGCTGGTGACGCGTGGATTTAGGACATCTGAGGACACTTGTGGCTCTGCAGGACATCAAATCCAACATGGCCGCTGTGAGGTCACAGATCAAAGTTGCCACAGAAACAGAATCTTTCTTCCTCGCTGACACACGACGGGTAACAAGGTTGTTTAACTTTAAATACAGGCACTATAGAGTGAAGCATTGTGGGAAGTGCTTAGCTGGTCTGTTTAGCTAGCAGCTCTGGTTTATGTTACAGCTTTTGTTACGTGTGTGTGTCACTGTGACCCTCTGTGAACTAGCACCAGCATGTGTTTCAGTTCAGGAGGAAGTCGTACTGTTTTATCAAGAGTTTTAGGAGCACTGTGTGTGTGTGTGTGTCCATCCCACACACACACACACACTGCAGTTCACTTTGGAGTGTATTAACACAACAACAACAACCTGACAGTGTGCCAAACAATAAAAGGTGAACAACATCACAAACCTGTCAGGCCACACACAACCGACACACATCAGCACCGCGCGGCGCCATCAGGGGCCAGCTCAGGCCTTAAAGGGACAGTTCACCACAAACTCAACCACAGAGGACAGGAACCTGTTAGCATGTTAGCACGTCCTGTCCCATCAGTGTGTTAGCATGTTAGAACATCCTGTCCCTCAATGTATGTTAGCATGTTAGCATGCCCTGTCCCATCAGTGTGTTAGCATGTTAGCACGTCTTGTCTCTCAGAGTGTGTTAGCATGTTAACACATCCTGTTAGCATCTCCTGTTCCTCAGTATGTTAGCATGTTAGCATGCCCTGTCCCTCAGTGTGTGTTAGCATGTTAGCACATCCTGTCCTTCAGTGTGTGTTAGCATTTTCTATCCCTCAGTGTGTGTTAGCATGTTAACACATTCAGGCTTCAAACATCATTGAAGGAACTCGTGTTTGATGTTGTGGTGAACTTCCTGTTTGACGTCAGGCGTTTTCCTGACAGCAGATAATTACACACACACACAGTGTGATCAGCAGCTTGGTGGCGCTGTTGAGCGGTGGCTGACGGCCATGTTGGTGTCGCCCTTCAGATTCAAACACTGTAATAAAAAGTGAGAGATGAATATGAGACAACGACAGCTCTACCAGCTAGCTAGTTAGCATCTGTGAGAGGTTTACTTGTCCTGCTGCTCACACAGCAGTTAGCGTCTGAAGGCTATCAGTATAGATTATAGGCACAGGCGGAGGAACTGACGGTGTGACTGATGATGACATCACTTCCTCCTGGAATGGACGTGAGCTCGTGGGATGTGTGTGTGTGTGTCAGTCGGTCAGGTAGGTGTGGATGTAGATCTGCTGTTGGATCCACGGGGTGAAGTGCGTCACGTTGCTGTAAACTCCGGGTCCGAGCACTTTGCTGAAGCACACGCTGCCCCACGACGTCAGGCCGAACAGCGTCCAGCGCCCGCCGTCCTCCTCACACACCAGCGGGCCGCCGCTGTCGCCCTGCACACACACACACACACACAAAGGGGCATGTTAAAACACACACACAAACACACAGGTGCAGCTTCTGAGCCGAAGTGGGCGGGGCTTCAGGAGGTTACCATGCAGGAGTCCACAGTTCCAGCATCATAACCAGCGCAAAGCATTCTGGGAGTGATGGTCTTCATGTCGAAGTAAGACTGACACTGAGACAGAGAGATGATCCGGACCTCCCCCTCCTGCAGCTTGAAGGGCACTGCACACACACACACACACACAGTTAACGATCATTTACATGTGCCAGTCTTTCTCTGTGCGCGCGTGTGTGTGTGTGTGTGTGTGCGCGCTCACTCCTGTTGCCCATGTGACCCCAGCCGGTGATGTAGCAGTAGGAGTCGGGTGAGGGCAGCTGTCCGGGCCGAGGCAGACACACCGGTCTGACGAAGGCCGTCTCCTCCACCTGCAAACACTCCTCATCAGTACCATGTGATCAGAGCCGATCATCAATACGTCAGTGTGTCCTCTGACCTCAGAGTCCAGCTGCACCACGCTGATGTCGTAGTCCACCACCGCCCGGTTGTAGCGTGGGTGTACGATGATGGAGCGCACGCCGCGGCTCTGACTGTGCACGCCGGGATGGTCCAGGTTGTTCAGACCCAGCACCACCTTCCACAGCTCGGCGCTCTCTCTCCTTCACACACACACACCTGTCAGATTACAGACACACACACACACCCAGCTGTGCCCCCCCCCCCCCTCGACTCACCCCTCAAAGCAGTGTGCGACGGTCAGAGCCCACCTGCGGGCGATGAGGACGCAGCCGCACACGTGTCCGCTCTGACCGCTCTGCAGAGAGCACTGCCATGGCCACGCCCCCCGCCTCGACACCCGGCCTCCCAGAATCCTTTTCTTCCTGCTAGGGAAGAGCCCGACTGCTGGACGCAGGCCGCACTCTAACACAGAGAGAGAGAGAGAGAGAGGCTCACCTGAAGCATTCAGACTGATCTATAATCAATAATAAGCTGCTGAAGGCGTGTGGACTCGCTGAGGTTTGGCTCCCTCTGCTGGCTGCTGTGATTGTTTACCTTCTCTGGAGCACAACACCGACACGCGCCGCCTGGAGTGACACGCATGGCTGCAGCGCACACACACACACACACACACACACACACACACACACACACACACACACACACACACACACACACACACACACAC
>JAVQJX010078035.1:0-10071 GCA_036025115.1 Ambassis agassizii
GTTAATGGAATAATAGTAATATGAACAAGATCCATCATCAAAGTGATGATGTGATGTAATATGCATAAAAAACAGTAGTATGACAAACATATGAGTAAACAAAATAAAACAAAAACCTATAAATGTTTTACAATTTCAATCACTGCTCAATCTGTCAAATTCTCCTCCCATTTTAACAGATTTAGACAAAGGTTTCCATGGTGACTATACACAGCAGCTGTCCAACCCCCCTCACCCACTCATCCTCACAAACCGCACCCACCCCTAACAAACATACACCCCCCTCCTCCAACTCCTTCTTGAATCAGCTGAGGTTCTGGTAGAAAGGAGCTCCAAAGCAATAAACTATTAAACAGGGCTTTAGTGTGTGTGTGTGTGTGTGTGTGGGTGGGTGAGCAGTGGAGGTGCTGTGTGTGAAGAGATTGAGAAACACATTTCTGTGTGTGCAACCCTCCCTGCAGAGTTTATGAGTGGGAGGCCTCCACCAGCAGAGAGGTATTACAAGGATGATGTTTGTGTTATTCATCCACCCAGAGTGATCGTTTCACAACTCGATAACAGAAAAACCACAACCTCATCAGCAGCCTTTCCCCTTGCATGGTGGGCCCATGTCTTCCCAACTCCATCAGTCCTTTCTTCACATTCAGCTCTGGAGGACAAACAAATCTCCATGATATAAACAATCTTGAAAATGAAGTTTCCAAGCACAAATTATTCATAGCTATTTTTGATTTTTGAAATAAGAGTCATACAAACATTTGCCTGTCCCTGTCTCACTGAAAACTGGCTCAGTGAGTCCAAAAGTGTCTCACTGCTGGGCTTCCATTTACACATGAATGAAGGTTGTGTTCAGATCACACAGTGATTAATGAATAATGCTGGGCAAAGTCACAGTGACCTCTTTCTTATAGGCCCACTTTGAAAATGATTTGCCCATTTTGATGAACAAAGTATTAGAATATTAAAAAAGATTTAAAAGATCAATATTAACGATGCTTGGATGATTGACACGTTTACTGAACCGTGCAGATCAATTGAAAGGAAGCTTTGCCATCCAAGTTCTCCACATTCTCGCCCAGCTTTTCGGAACTATAGGTTACTGTGGGAACCGTTTCAAGGTGACACACGGAAATTGGATTCTTAAGCTTCATTAAACGAGATGATTCATTCTTCGGCCAACAGCTGATATGTTGCCCTGCGTGCCACCAAGTCAGCAGCTATTTTCATATAGCCTAGTCATTGAAAGATTGATGCCATTACGTTCCAGGTGTATTTTTCCTGTTTTATTTTGTTTTATTTTAAGTCAGGGGTGCTTGTTTGAGGAATAACGTGATTTCAAGATCATCATGAACATTCTTGTGTCTACTAGAATAAAGGTACATTATAATAAGAATAAAGTCTTTACTATTATAAGAATAGAGTTATAATTTTATTGAAAAAAAGTTCAGATTCATACAGTATATTGTAAGAAATCTACAACAGGATGAGAGCAGCCTCTTGTCAGCCACTTTGTCTCATCCATCGCGGTTGTGTCCCCTTGCCACACAGCCTACAGGTATCATCTATCAACTATCATCATCATCAATTCTCTAGTCGTTGATTAGAATATGTTACTGTACAACTTACAATGATTTTTATCAGGTTTTATCAGGTTTCCTGCTTTATGTTGGTAAATCATTTCTTTTACTCCCTCCTGAGTTTTGTTGTGTGGTTTAGAAGGCCTGTTGTGTTGTCTTGTGCACATTGTGGTGTGCTTCTGATGAGCCCCGATGTGGCAGATTTTTGTTATGTCTGTTATGGTTTGATTTTTAGCTTTCGTCAGTGTCATTTAATTAACCTTGTAAATTGTTCAAGTCAAAAACATCCCAGTCTTGTTGTTAATGTAAAACAAAATGTATTCTCTTATCTGTTCTCAATCAAATGAAATACATATACATGATCTATGGACAGCATGTCTTTATGGACAGTAAATTGCTGACACATATAAGTGGATCAGTATTTGCCGTGTCTGTTTGAATGTATGACCGTGTCTCTCCCTCCTCTGGAGATTTCAACACAAAGTAACACTTTTATACCTGTCAGAAGCTCAGCTGATATCTGGAGCATAACATCGGAGACCAGAGACGGATTCTTTTTCCTTCAACAGCACCACTTCAGCTCTGAGGCTCTTTCACCTCTCACTGTCAGACTAAAAGGTTCAAAAAGATTATTTTAAAAAAGAGAGATTATTTTAATGTGTATTTGAAGTAACGTAGAATATGAAGGCAAATAATACTGAGTAATGCCAGGAAGGATTAGCTGAAACTGCTACATGATACTGCAGTTTATTCCTCATGATGTTTAACAGCGACACTGTCTGGCATATTTGTCCACACACTATGTTACTGTGATGATCTGGGAGAGGGGTGTCTGTGAATAATACAGGAAGCGAGAGACTGACGGTGTGTGAAATGAATGAAGGTGTTATTTTTAGATGATGCTCATCAGGACCTCTCTCACTTCCTCCTTCTCTCCCTCTCTTGCCTTCCCTTATGCCTCTATGAGTGCTGTGTGAAGACGAAATAGGAAGTGAAAGATTTGCTACCCAAGAATTGAGATTGAATAACACATTCTTAACTATTTGTTTTACCTTAGACAAAGCAGAGTCAGTAATCTTGACCGAGACATGATGCAGACATCTGTCACTTTAATTCAAGTAAATGATTGATTAGTCCTGAGGCAGAAGGGGGCTAGAGGTGGGGGAAGTGGTGTGTGTGTGTGAAAGAGAGAGCAAGACCCTGAACATCTGTTATCCCATTCAGGGAATATGGATCATTGTTCTTGCCCAAATCTGGCTGAAAGGCCTCTGCAACATTTCGTACTGGTAATTAAACCGTGATCACAATAGGGAGCAGTGTTTTTTCTTTTTTTCTTTTTTTTGTTGTTGCACAAATCAAGATATAGTGTAGTAGAAGCTTAAAGTGACAGAAGCAAATGGATTGCACAGAGGTAGAAGGCCAAGAGCTGTGGTTAGTGAAGCCTTGACTGCAGCTAAAAGCCGGTGCCGTAAAACTTTCAGAGCGGAGCAAATCCCAGCTTTCAATCCAAGGCAATCCTTGGCACTTTCAGCATGCACACAAAGGTGATGCAAACAACACTTCCTTTTTGTGTTTGTCTTTAAATGACCACCTCAGATGTTTGGTCAATCCAGGGACAAGGGAGGTGTGGGCACACAGCCAAGAAGAAAGACTCCAATTGAGTGGTCAGATGATGATGCAGTCTGGCCCACTGTGATATAACTTAATCTAAGTAAAGATGCCTTGAATTTATTGGGAGCCTGAGGGAGTCCGGCCTGTTTCCAAGCAGAATAAATGGTCCTCTGTGAATATTTCCAAATGGAAAGACTCACACGCTAGCCTGTTTTCAAAACACATTCATTTCATTTAAAGTTGAACAGAGATTTAGACAGAAGGAAATTTCCCCTGATAGCATTAAATATGGCATAGTTTCTACTCTTAAACAGTACTTTGTGCCTGAGTTGTTTAATGTTATGAGTGCATGCAGTAAACATAACGTGACAGCATGAAATCTAATTGATGACTCCAAAGGTTTCACATTATTGATGAATATGCTTTTTATGCATCACCTGATTAATAATGCGCCTTCTCTTGTGGCTGTCATTCTTTGCAGGTCAGTTCAAGACAAGATATTCAAGGTCAATTCAAATGACTGAAAGCAAGGTGAGTTTAGAGCTGAGTGTCTGCGTCCAATCATTGTGCAGAGAGAGAGAGAGAGAGAGAGAGAGAGAGAGGGAGGGGGGGGGGGGCAGGATAGACTGTGTGGATCCAGTCTCCTTCCAATGAGAGCAGCCTGCTGCGCTCAGCTCGGCCCTCCCTCCCAGCGATGATGTAATGTCATGAATATTGAAACAGGTTGCTTGGTGGTCGGGAGGCGCTAAGACTCAGCATCTCTTCTGCTTCCCCATCACCACTTCTACCCTTCAGCATCCGATAGAAAAGACAGAAAAAGGTAAGAAAATCCTTTTTTTTTATTTTAGGTTCAGCATGTGACAGTTAGTTGAAGACAAAAGAGTGGTTTAGATAAATGTGATGACAGTAACCTGTAAGGACAAATGTCTGATTGTGATCTACATTATGTTCTGTGTACTGTCAGGCCTCCCATGGGATGATTTACTGGTGCTGCTTTGAGATGTAGAAACAATAAGTGTGCACTGAGTTGTGTTTTTTTTTCCCTTACTTGTTTTGACTTATTTTGTTAATCTGCACAGAATGAAAGAAACAAAGCAATAGAGGTTAAAAAAAAACACATTGCTTCAGGCATATTTTCCATTTGAGTAGCCTAATGAGTCATCGGGTGTTTGGCGCTTGGTTGTGAGGAGATGATGGCTGACAGGAAACGGCTTCTGTTTCAAGCCTGGTGGACGTGTGTCATGTGTTATCCAGAGGCTGGATCATCCTTTGTTTCTGTTGGATCGCTTGGAGATCAGATCAGGGGCCACAGTGAACCGGCGTTCTGTCAACTGAACAACTGCTTAATTGGCTGGCTGCTCTTTCAGGTTTAATAGCCAATGACATGATGCTCTCCTCGCTCCCCCTACATGTACCCACCCTTTGGGCGCATATGACGCAAATGTGGACTGTGTAATTACCCCAGCTGCAGCTGATCTCACACACGTCTCATCAAACAGTGGGGGAAACAATGCTGGTCACGTAGTTTACCTGTATGCCAGCTTTCCATTTTTTTTGACAGTTTGACAGTTGTCAAACAGAATCAAGTCCACGTAAAATGTTTCCACGCAACCCACACAGGTTGGTCAAACTTGGGTAATTCGCTCGACCTGTAGAGCACACATTCAGCATGTGATCTCTTCTAGTCCTTAAAAATCACTTGTTTTCCTACAGGGATATTGATGAATGGGATGGGTGTTGTTGAGGATGAGCTGAGCCTTTGACACCATGATGAACCCATCATCTGCCGACTCGCCGAGGCAGCCAGACAATAGCAGCCGAAAGCAGCAGCAGCAGCAGCGATCGTCTTCGCCGGCAGGGCTTAAAGACACTGGATCAAAAGCTGCGCAGAAGGGCAGCAACTCGTCAAAGCCCATTCCGTCAAAGCAAGTAGGTGGCGGTGGAGGAGGAGGGAGAAGTAGCCGAGGTCATTCTCCCGTTTCCACAGGCAGGGAGCGGCAGGCCGGAGGCGCTCCTGCCACCAGAGGCGCGGCTGCTGTCCAGGCTGGTGGTGCTGAAAGCCCGACGCTAAGCAGGCCCGCGGCGGCAGACAGAGGCGGTGCACAGCCAACAGACGACTCCTCCCGCCTTGTCGCTGATGCGTCCTCGCCCTCTAGAGCAGATCCCAACCGCGTTGTCTCCGATCAGCCCTGCGCATCTAAATCCCCCAAACTGAGGAGCAAAAATCCGAGCAGAGGAGAGGCCGCCGCAACGACAAGTAGCAGCAAAAAAAGCTCCAAAAGCACCGTGGGCTGCGGACCCGGTTTCTGGAAGGAGGGATGCTTGCAAACCGAGCTAATACAATTTCACCTGAATAAGAGCTTGGGGAAGAAAGGAACAAAGATGCAGGCGAAATCAGCATCTCCACCGGCGTCAGAGCCGGAGCTGTCCCCCGAGCCTGACAGTCCAAAACCTGCTCCACAGCAAGACCAGGTATTGTTAGACGAAATCGACAGGCTGGAAGATGAAAACGAGGATTTAAAGGTGAGTTTGCAACAGTGCAACCAGTTTTAAATTCTTATCATTTCAGCGTGCGCAACAGTGGCACCTGTTGTATTTGCATTCCGGCTGCACTGTAACCACTGCTTTAGTGCTACTTGTAATGGCCTAACATATTTTCTTTGTGGGCAAATTCACTAGTACATATTTATTAATTTTTTATCTTTATGCTTTGCTAGCATGAAATTGAGGAGATGCGGGCAGAGATGGATGAGATGCGGGATACCTTCTATGAGGAAGACGCCTGCCAGCTGCAGGACATGCGCAAAGAGCTGGAGAGAGCCAATAAAAACTGCAGGATCCTCCAGTACCGACTGAAGAAGGCAGAGAGAAAGAGACTCAGGTTTACAGAATCTGGCCAAGTGGATGGAGAGCTGCTCAGAAGCCTGGAACAAGACCTGAAGGTGATTATAAGGAGGAATTCTCTTCTTCTGATGATCAATAATCAATAACTGTGACTAAACATGCCCTCCTCCTGTGTAACTCTGTATTCCATATTGTTACACACACTCTTCCAGGTGGCGAAGGATGTGTCTGTGCGCTTGCACCACGAGCTGGAAAATGTGGAGGAGAAGAGGACAAAGACGGAGGAGGAGAATGAGAAGCTGAGGCAGCAGCTCATAGAGGTGGAAGTCACCAAACAGGCTCTGCAAAATGAACTGGACAAAGCCAAAGAGGTATTCCACAACTTTTTAGAAGCACTTTTTTTAACATAAAAAAAAACCTCAGGAACTTTAAGGGTATAACTATACAGCTACCTATACTGTACATTACATACCACTTGTCTAATCAGGTTTAAAAGCAGCTTTCACTGCCTATAATAAAAGAACACAAACATATAATGCTTTTTCGAGGGGGGGGGGGGGGGGGTTGTTTGCTCCATGTCTTTAAAAATGACTTTAAAAATGATTTCAATTTGAATATATTTTACCAGCAATGTTGCCGAAGCACAGTTTCAGCAGCAGTCCTGTTTTTTCCATTAGTGGCCCTCAGTGTTCCATAAATCTGGATGATATCACTGCCTTTTGTACGAAAACAGCAAGCTACTGATGCCGATGATGATGTAATCACCGTTTCCCTGCAGCTCTCACTCAAAAGAAAAGGAAGCAAGGATGTGCAGAAAGCAGAGAGAAAGACTCCTCAGACTCCAATCGAGGTGAGTCAGCAATTACATTCAGAGATTATAGGTGTATACGCTGAAGTGGATATGTTTAATAATGTGGTTTCTTTAGGTGCAATTTGATAATGAAAGCAATGCAGCCATGCAGGGCATTGGAGTCATGTTTTATAGTGAGCAGAAGTAACATGGAAACACATGAGCACCACCACGTAACAATTATGGGCTTAGGAAATGTGGATTTCAACAAACTCTCTGAAAATACATACAAATGTAGCAATCTAAACTGAAACAAAAAATGCTTTGCGCCTTCACAGGAGGAAAATGAAGATCTAAAATGCCAGCTAGCTTTCATCAAGGAAGAAGCCATCTTGATGAGGAAAAAGATGGCAAAGATCGACAAAGAGAAGGATCGACTTGAACACGAGCTGCAGAAGTATCGCTCCTTCTACGGGGACGTGGACAGCCCTCTGCCTAAAGGTGAGGCTGGAGGGCCTCCCACCACCCGTGAGTCGGAGCTGAAACTCCGTCTACGCCTTGTAGAAGAGGAGGCAAACATTTTAGGGAGGAAGATCGTGGAGTTGGAGGTGGAGAACAGAGGGCTGAAGGCTGAGCTGGATGACATGAGGGAGGACAAGTAAGCTTTGTTTTTGCAAAAAAACAAAATAGAAAACAGCGTATATGTAAGCTCATCTCTCTTCTTTCAGTCTGGCTGCAGCAGGACTGGATGGCTCCAGTGCTGGAGGTCAACAGAGCAGAGAGCAGGGCGAGGCTCTGTCCGAGCTGAGGCAGCAGCTTCAGCTGGTGGAAGATGAGGCGGAGCTACTGCGCCGCAATTTAGCAGATGTAGAAGAGGAGAACAAAAAGGTAGATGCTATAAAAAGTTACACCAGTTTTCACTGTTGTTCGGCTAGCGAAGTAAAAATACTTAGAATACACAGAATAACATCCTGCTCAGTAATGAGATATAAAAAGCCCCCCTAGTGTTTCTGTCTGAGCATGTCTCTCCCCCATTTCCTAACATTTGTTGTTATTTTGATAATAAATGCGATCTTAACTCAAATTTAATACACAAGCGGACATGAGAATAATTTCAATTCAATTTCTTCTTTAGGTGACGACTGAGCTCAATAAACTTAAGTACAAGGCTGGATCCCATGAAGCAGGGTCACGACATGGAGGTTTGTTTGTTTTTAATTTCTTGCTCATTTTTAGAGGAGACTAAACAATTGCACTGCACAGAAAGAGACATCTTTTCTCCTTTAAGCCTAATAAATGTGTACCGGATTAAAAGCTGTGCTGTAGAAATCCTCCAGGAACAGTGCATTAAAGCCTAATTTGCAGAGGTGCTCCACTTTTCTTTGTTTCCCTGTTTCAATCCCAGGGGGAGCTGACCCCGCTAAAGTGGAGGCCCTCCAGGAGGAGCTGAAAGCAGCTCGTCTTCAAATCAATGAACTGAGCGGCAAAGTCATGCAGCTCCAGTATGAGAACCGCGTCTTGCTCTCTAACATGCAACGCTATGACCTGGCATCCCACTTGGGAATCCGTGGCAGCCCTCGGGACAGTGACGCTGAGAGTGATGGAGGGCGAGACGATGACACACCCTCAGCCTCAGCTTCCTCCCCTCGTCTACTCCCTCCCCATCGCAAGCGTGAGGGCCCTATAGGAGGGGAGAGTGACTCAGACGAAGTGAGGAACATCCGCTGCCTCACCCCGACGCGCTCCCTTTACTCACCTGTAGATAGTCGTTTTTTATCCAGAAGCCTGAAGGACCGGCAACAGATGATAGACATCCGCATGGAGGCGGAGAGGCTGGGCCGGACCATCGACAGGCTCATCGCTGACACCAGCACTATCATCGCCGAGGCCCGAGTGTATGTCACCAATGGGGAATTGTTTGCAAGGCTGGATGAGGATGATGAGGGTGGCAGGTAATAATAAAGCCCGAAGATGACTACACTCTGCAACAGTGTATAATTCAGCACTAATGTCTCCTTCTGGTGCACACAGGATCAGAGAGCATGAGCTGCTGTATCGTATCAATGCCCAAATGAAGGCCTTCAGGAAGGAGCTGCAGAGCTTCATTGACCGCTTAGATGTTCCCAAGCAGGAGGATAAACAGGCAGAGGAGCCACTGTCTGTAAGCGGCTGCAAACATATGAACACCTGTCATTGCTGTGTTGTCTAACCTGATGCACATTTGTGAATCTAACGATTTGTCATTCTGCTCTTCACTCTCCCTTTTTTCGGTTTAATCCACAAAGATGTTTCAGCCCATCATTTTGTTGATCCTCATTCTTGTTCTTTTTTCCTCACTCTCTTATGCCACCATTTTTAAATTGGTATTTCTTTTCACTCTATTCTTTGTTCTGTAAAAGCACATGTTCAGGATCACCTTATGTATATTTTTTGGTTGTTTTTTTTTCACTTATTCATTCATTTTAATTGTGTTATGTTAAACCATGCATCACATAAGGTCACTCAAGGTACAGGACACAATTATTATCCCAAGTATGACTCAAGACCCCCGTCTGCTCAGATGCTTGCAACATTTACTGAAAAGCACACACACCTTGGAGCCACAGTGGACCGCTAGGTGAGTAAGTCATTAAAATTATCTGAGTAATGAGCTTGTAATTTGATGCTGGGTTTGAATTACAGTTTTGAAACTGTTGCAGTTTCCACAGTCAATTCGCCCAAAATACACCCACCTTTTACCTAATTAGACTTCTTTCTGAGGACTGCGTGGCCGTGAACAAACTGTACTTGATTGGCAGCCTCTTCATGGGGGTGGGACAAAGCTGAGTGTTGCAGTTTGTTTCTATTTTGAAGCTTTGTTAGATTCTTCCAATTGTTTTTTTTTCAGATGTGGTTTACCATTTATGGTTTCCGTGATTGCAGCTATTGTTGTGAAGCAACAGATCACTGCTTCTCTGTCAATCTGAAGAAAAAAAAAGTCTGGGGTGAATATGCCCTCTTGACATGCTGCACTCTGAGTTAAAGTAAGATTAATGTTGGAAAGAGGTGCAAAACTGTGCATTAGAATGCAAAGAAATGAAAATGATCTGTCTATATCATTGCTTGTGTGCCAGTTTCCTATAGCTGTTTGGGTCTGTAATGGTTCTTCTCCGTCATTAAGTGCAGAACTTAAGCAATGAACAGATCCATGAGCATAAATAGATGATGTCTTATAACAACACATTATGGCAGACTAGAACACACCCACAG
>JAVQJX010078042.1:0-10271 GCA_036025115.1 Ambassis agassizii
TGATAAACACACACACACCGCCCCCTTTCGCCTTACCGGAGGCTGCTGTCCGGTCTCCTCGGTGGATGGAGTGAGTCTGTAGCTGAATGGCGGACTCTGGGATGTTGTCTGAAAGCCAATGAGTTGCAGATCGGGTGGTAAAAATCCACTAAAGTCGAACTTATGAGATCTAGCAACGTCCAGTAATGCCTGCCTGTTGTCAGCTAGCAGTGCATCGGTTCTGCGCAGTGCAATAAAAACAAAAAACACACAAAAAAGAAGAAAAAGCCGGCATTCGCGAGCGACACGAGCAAACACGTCCGCCACAAGGGGCGCCATCTGACATAGCGAAAGTCAATACAAAACCTGATTGTGCCATCTTTCTTCAGGACCAAAACAATGGGATTACACCACTCACTCTGTAAGGCCTCAAGTGATGCCAAGAGCCAGCATTAGTTTGATTTCCTTCTCCAGTGTTGGTCAGGACACTGGCAGCAGCATTCTGGATGAGCTGCAGCTACTTCATTGATTTTTTACAGAGACCTGTAAAGACACCATTACAATAATCTAACCTACTAAGAATAAATGCGTGAACAAGTTTCTCCATGTCTTGTTTAGACAGGAGTCCTTTGATCCGTGCAATGTTTTTAAGATGGTAGTAGGCTGATTTAGTGACAGTCTTTATGTGGCTGTTAAAGTTCTGATCTGAGTCCGTAACTACACCAAGGTTTCTAGCTTGGCTGGTGGTTTTTAGGGTCATTGAGTCAAGTTGGCTGCTGACATCAAGCCTTGCGTTTTTTGGACTGAAAACGAAGACTTCTGTTTTATCTGTGTTGAGCTGGAGAAAATTCTGGCCCATCCACTGGTTGACTTGTTGGATACACTCACGCAGTGACTGCAGTGGACTGTAGTCATGTGGTGACACAGTAATGTAGAGCTGTGTGTCATCAGCATATGAGTGGTAGGAGATATTATAGTATTCCATGATCTGAGCCAGTGGGAGCATATAGACGTTGAACAGAAGTGGCCCAAGAATGGAGCCTTGAGGAACCCCACATGTCTTGTTTTCTCAGACTCACAGCTGCCTATCAAGTATATAAAATGAACACAATATGTATATACATATGTGGCTCACATTTGAATTTGGTGACCTTTTTCACAAAGCATGTTGCTACTGAAAGTATTCACTCTACATGAGTGCAATATTACTGATGCTGGTGGCTGCTGATGTTTTGTTTACGACCTCACAGCTCACATTGTATAGCAGCAGCAGCAGCAGAGAGAGCAGCTCCACAGAGGCAGGCCTGTCTGTCTGTCTGTCTGTCTGTCTTTTCTCCTGTCTCCTATCTGCACAGCAAATGACAAGTCTATTTTGGAAAGGAGGCTGCGCCAAAACAGGCACGTCAGCTATTTGGCATCATGAGGCGCCGGAGAAGAAAGAAAAAAAGAAGTCTAGTCCACCGCCCACCGCAGGGGACTGGGGGAAGTTCCACCATCCTGGATTTACAACCATTTCAAGGATATTTGAGCACAAAGACGACATTTATTTTATTTCAGGTTTTTGTTTTTGTTTTATAGTTTTTTTGGGGTGTGTGTTTTTGTTTTTCTCTTCCTGGACTGCCAGCTAACCGTCACATGATTCCGTTTCACCTGCGTGGTTGAAGACTAAAGGTGAAAAAGTAAAAATTATCGCTAAAATAACAAATAATACACTATTTTATACGATGAAACATACAAGTAGCAGTTTAATTTTAACAGACACTGTTTTGTTTTGTTTTGTTTTTGTTTTTTTCCACCTGTGCTAACGTTACACTTGCTTGTTTGAACTTTTTCCTCCAGATTTTCGCTATTTTGTTTTATTTTTATTTTAAAAAAAAAACAACAAAATAGTGAAACCGCAGTCAAATTATTACGAAGTGTTCTCAGTTGTTAGGTAATAGAAAGTTTTTGGAATTAAAATGTGTTTCTTGTGTGGGAGCTTTATCAGACAGCTGATGTGCTCTTTGCTTCTACAAATGGAAATGGACAGAGACGAGGCCTGACAGCTGAGAGGTTATTTTTGGGACAGGCAGTTCAAGCGATAGAGGTGACAAAGCTGGCAAATGTCACTCTTTGAAAGGCACATATCTGTTCTATTCGACCTTGTTACAGAAGGATTCATTTGTTGTGTTATTAAACTAAATCTCTGTTGAGGAGGCTGCCTGCAAATATGTGTTTGTATTGATAATTCTGCAGGACCACAGTAGGAGCATGTTAGCTACTGTAACTGCCAGCTATAATTATACCAATCTGAACTGTGGTTTTATGTCTATTTTCATAGCATAACATATTTATAGAGTTCACATAGCAAACTGTCATGTCTTTTAGTGGTTTTGCGAGGGCTTGGAGGAATGCAAGGGACAGGAAGTAACTTATATAGGAAAGTGCATACAAAAAGAGACATATTATTCAAACTTTGATGGTTTTTTTTTTTTTTTTTTGCTGTTAAGTTATTTCATTAATATGTCTTGTACACAGCCAGCATCTACGACTACATCTGTGTGAAAACACTCGTTATTTTTCTTGTAATGATCATGAAGTATTCAGATCATAACCTTTACCTCAGTATTCAAGTAAAAGTAAAAATATCAGTGCACTCTATGGATTTAAAAGACCTTTGTCTTTAGTTAAAGTACATAAATATCAGCTACGTCTGACTGATTTATTATTAAATATGGCACCAGTGGATTATTAATAGTAAATTCAGTGTGTAAGCAGCATGTTACTGTTATTTTATACACAGGGACAGCAGATAAATCAGAGGGGTTGTCAGGTGATTTATGGGATAGGAAAGAAGAAAAAGGAAGCTCTGAAATTTTAGACAGATTGCACATTAGAGAAGAGAAGTGGCAATATTTTCATTTAAAACAGGGGAGATCACAATAAATCCTTATGGGAGGAGTATGCAAATAATCAAGTAAAGCACAAGCATTTCAGAATTGTACTTAAGTAAATGTAGCTATGTTTGTTGTGGTCATCAGACATTAGTTTATTACCTGTGAAAGTAGACATTCTGTGTTTTCTGTGTTGTAATATACATGTTTTCTTTCTTTCTTTTTTTTTTAATCACAGGAACAAACAATGGATCAAAATTTGTTTGGCGGAGCCCCCAGGTTTCTTACCCGCCCCAAAGCATTCTCAGTGTGCGTGGGGAAGGATGCAACACTAAGCTGCACTATTGTTGGCAACCCAACCCCACTGATCACCTGGGAAAAAGAAAAGCTGAAGCTGTCATCTGGAGGGCGCTTCAAGACTGTGGAGGATGGAGATGTATACCGGCTGACCATCTATGACATGACGCTGGAGGACAGTGGACAGTACATGTGCCGAGCCAAGAACAGTGTTGGGGAAGCTTATGCTGCCGTAACCCTGAAAGTAGGCCTTCCAGCAGAAATGTCTCAGAGGGCGCCTGTTTTCATAGTGAAGCCTACCTCTGCACGCGTGGCTCTGGGAGGTGATGTTATCTTCCAGTGTCGCGTGGCGGCCCACCCAGATGCCAACTTCGATTGGGAAAAGGATGGGCGATACCTGGGGGAGACTAACCGCATTAAAATCATATCTGACAGCGACAGCAGCACCTTAAAAATCCAAGGTGTACGCAACCTGGACAGTGGCACCTACACCTGCAGGGCCCAGAACTCTGTTGGTCGTGCGCACGCCGCAGCAGCTCTTGTGGTTGAAGCTCAGGAGTCACGCAACCTGACTGCTGATAAGAACACCTCCCTCCTGTCTCACCTACAGAAGCGCAAAGAGGAAATGAAGAAGGATATCTCTATCTATCGCACTGAAGAAAGCAGCACCTCTGTGTCTTCATCCACCACTGCCAACATAACCGATGCTTTGACTTCCCTGAGTCTGGAGCATGAGTTGAGAGCGTCTGCACTGGCGAAGCTTCCTAAAGGCGTCTTCACTCGTACCTGCACGGTGACAGAGGGCAAACATGCTAAGCTCAGCTGCTTTGTGACGGGTCACCCCAAGCCTCACATCATCTGGAGGAAGGATGGCTCTAACATCAGTGAAGGCCGCAGGCACGTCATTTATGAGGACCAAGCTGAGAACTTCATCCTCAAGATCCTGTATTGTAAGCAGAGTGATAATGGTCTCTACACCTGCAATGCAACCAATATGGCTGGGCAGACGTACAGTGCTGTGTTGGTTACAGTCAAAGGTAAGGTATTTACATCTTATATGGCAGTATTCTGAACAAAGAAAGCCTAAAACTAACATACTGCCTCTCTCTGGCATCAAACCTAAGACCCAATGCCTTTTTATTTCTGCTAAAGGATACTGTGATTCTTTATATATAGGCACATACATTCATGGTGTTATTGTTGATCATTTTCTAAAAGGAGGAGCAAAGTGTCTGTGGAGTATTTTGAGCATCAGATTCATTTGCTGCTCTGGTGAAGAATAACAGCGAGATGGTGTATATGTGTTATTTACTGAAAAGAATCTGCATTCTGTTCAATATAAAATGTCAACCAGTGCAGCAGCGTGCCTCATTTATGTGATTTAATAGTTGTTGGCACTAGCAAGAGTCCTGTAAGTGTTAGTGTAATCACTCCCCTAAAGTCTCATTTAAATCTCTCAAAATCTGTGTGAGGTTCTTCACAACCAGGTCAAATTCTGGCTCATCGTCTGAAGGAGGGTGTTGTGTTGCAGTTATTTTCTGCTGGTGATGAGTAGTTCACAGTTGCTAAGATGGTCACTCACTTACTGGACGGCGTTGGCACACTGCTAGTGTGACTTCCCGCGGGAAGAAAAAGTCCCCAGGGGGTGAAACTGTAGATTTGTAGATTTATGTCAGTTGTGAATTTCTGTTTAGTTTGATACTTCTCTGCAGCTTTGTTTTATTTTAAAGGAACTTTAAAGTTTTGATATAGCAGAAAATACAAACCACTAGTACAAGAGAAAAGAAATGATGACACTGAATAAGTTAATTCTCAGCATCAAACATTGTACATTCTGTGTCTAAAACATTAAAGTTAGGCATCTCGTATGAGGAGCCACAGACTAATTGTTGGGAAAATAACCTCAGCACCTTAATTCAGACTCTTGACAGTTAATGTTTAGTTTGCTGTCGGTGACTGTGACACAAAATATAAACAATCCAATATACTGTTGTAAAGATGCTCATCTGACATGAGAAGCAGTTCATGTACCCTTTCATTCAAGTATTTAATGTGGAGACACTGAATGATTTGTACGTTGTGCCGTAAATCAAACATGAGTGCCACATGCTGCTGGCTTTGCTGGATTTGATGCATGGATAGAGTGAAACTGTAACCCATGTTCGTGTTGCACAGTGAAAGAAGAAAGATTAGACCTCAGCTGCAGTGGAAGCCCCTCATATGATTTATAATGCACTTTATATTTTGTGTTTTTTTTTATCTTTTATAAAGAGTGATTACACTGTAAATCTGTGTAAACTTCCATTTCTCTGTGAATATTGATTGACAGTATTTTGCTGGTGATAACTAATCATATTACAAAATCATCCGTCATGTAAATGAAAGATTCTGTTATTTTTCAGAGCCTAAGGTGCCATTCAAGAAGAAGCTGCAGGATGTGGAGGTACAGGAGAAGAGCTCAGCCACACTGATGTGTGAGGTGCCTCTGATTGCCACCCAGGCCAACTGGTTCATGGAGGAAACACGGCTGGAAGACAACGTCAAATATCGTATGGAGGAGCAAGGCACACTGCGGCGACTCACCATACACAATGTGACCACCAACGATGACGGTGTCTATATCTGTGAGATGAAAGAGGGCAGCCGCACCGTGGCAGAGCTCACTGTTCTGGGTATGGTAGAAGTACTTTCTTTATTTTGATCATTTTACTTCGGTCTCCAGGAGTACAGGTTTTAGGAGTGATCACTTATTTCTTTTGAAAAAAAAATGTATTCCCATCTCCCAGGTAACATCACAAAGAAACTTCCCCGGAGGACTGTAGTTCCTGTCAGTGACACTGTCATCTTCTGTGTGGAGCTGGAGCATCCCTGCCCAGACGCCTACTGGACCCGCAATGGCGAAAAGCTGAAGGAAGATTCACGCATCTCCATTGCCTGTGTGCTTAGACAGTATACACTCACTATTAGAGATTGCCAGACAGATGATTCAGGAGAAGTGGCCTTCATGGCTGGAGACTGTAAGACTTCTACCCGATTCTCTGTCACTGGTGAGTGAAGGTCTCTTCAAAACATGTTTGAGGTTTTGAGGATGAGGTTTAGGGTCAGCATTTACTTTCCTGGCTAACTGGCTAATGACCTAACCACAATCTATTTAGAAAGAACTACCAAATCACAGGTTTTTTCTGTTCGTCATGTGGTCAGAAAAAAACATCCTCTCTACTCTTTTCTGCTCTAGCTGCACGGAAGCATCCTCCTGATCCCCCAGTCGATGCTGTGGTGCAAAACAAGACTGACTCATCCATCACTATTCAGTGGTCTCCTCCTGATAGTGATCGTCCTGTCCCCATCAAGGGCTACATTGTTGAGAGGAGGAAGGTTGGTACTCAGACATGGCAGAGGTGCAATGCTGGAGAAACCATTGTTTCAACAGAGATTGCTATCTGCAACTTTGCTGAAGAAGCCAGCTACCAATTCCGAATCTCTGCCATTAATGACTTTGGTCAGAGTCCCTACCTGGAGGTACCTGGAAGCTTTTACCTTGGTAAGACCAGTGTCTCTTATATTTATTATTTTTTGGCCATTTTCTGTCTCTTACCTTCTTTATTGTCTTGTTTGTCTGTTTACTTCAGAACCCACTGCAGAAATCAGACAAGGCCTGACAAGCAGCACTGCCGTCTCTGGTGAGGAGTTCTCTATTTCTGTGGAGCTCTCTGCTGTCTGCTCAGGGTTCTGGTCCATAAATGGCCGCCTCCTGCGCAGTGGAGGTGAATACCTCATCACCAGGACAAAGAACATTCATACACTTCTTATCCGTGTTGTGACCATGGAAATGAACGGAGCTGAGGTCAAGTTTGTGGGTGGAGGCTCACAGAGCAGTTCTATCCTATCTGTGAAGGGTATGCATAAGAAAAATACACTACATCACATTTAATCTGCAATAAAACCTTACCTGGCTTTGTGAGAAATAAATCACCACTTCTTACCAGATGATGTGTATTTTTAGCCCCTCCTGTTAGGTTCACCAACAAGTCAGATCATCCAGAGGTGGTGACTTGCAGTGCCCAAGCTTCTGCTCAGTTGACTGCTGAAGTGTCAGATTACGATGCACAGGTTTGTCATGGAACAGTTTGTCATTTAGATTTTCTGCTTTAACTGAGAGGAGTGCAGTCTTGCTAATGCATTTTGAGAATACATTATACTTGTGAAACAATCTTCGGCAACATAGTATAAAATAATGTTTTCATTTTCTTGTTTTCTTGTTATCCTGCTACTTTTTTTTTTTTTTTTTTTTTTTAATTAGGTGGTTTGGATGAGGAATGGGCGTGAGGTGAAAATGGGTAAGAAGTATGAATACGTGATGAGTGACCGCAAGAGGATCCTGATGGTACACAATGTCACTGAGGAAGATGTGGGCATTTATGAGTGCATTTTAGCTGATGACCGGATGCCCATACAGCTCTCTCTTAAAGGTATTTCCCTCTAAATTGTAGCTATTAATAGAAGGTTTACTGGAGCTGTAAGCTGACGAGTTCAGTTTTAATAAATATCACCAATCTTGGAGCAAAGATGATCTTGTAAAAGAAACTTGGTTAAAATCTGACATCTGTGTGGAGCCATTAAACAGAGGACAGAGCTAGTATCTGTCATCATGCAGTAAATACCAGGGCATCTCCTCCACCTATGCACATGCTCCTCCTCAACGTGTTCTCCCTTATTATTGGAATTTGGAGTAATTAATATATGTATTATGCAACTTTTTAGGACCCTTGCACAGTTTTTTTTTTTTACCTTACCACAGTTTTTTGTTTACTTTCCATTGTTTTCCCTCTTAGATGAGCCTGCCAAGTTTCTAAACAAAGCCAGAGGTACCATGGGTTTGTCATCATCCCTCAAAGGAGATCTCGAGCTGAGCTGTGAGGTGTCTCCTGCCAGCACTGTTGTTGTGTGGAGAAAAGATCAAGTGGAGATCACTGAGGACCAAAGAACTAACTTCATCTCCAAAGGGACTCAAAGGAAGCTCATCATCAAGAATGCCAAAAAAAGTGATGAAGGACATTATTCCTGTGAGACAGCAGCTGACAAAGTCACATTCCAGGTCAAAATAAAAGGTATGACCTTTGCAGAAAAGCCCCTTATGTTGTTGTATGTGAATTTAGTGACGCCTTTTTTCTCTTAGAAACGCAAGCTACAGCTGCTTTCTCTAACAAGGAGTCTGTCCAAAAGGAGGTGAAAGCCACACTATCCCAGAAAGCAACTCTTAGTTGCAACGTGTCCGACAGCAAGACGGAGGTGAAATGGTATAAAGATGGCAAGCTGCTGGTATCCAGTCAGACAATATACTCAGAGGCAACAGGCAATGCTCGCCAGCTGGTGATTGAAAAGGTGGAGAAGAGTGATGCTGGAGAGTACACCTGCGAAGCTGGAAGCGATAAGCTTGTCTTCAAGATATCTGTGTCAGGTAGGACTGCATGAATGACTCAATTATATATAAAATATTGACACATTCATTGATTTTTGACTTTAGGAGATTTGTCCATTAAATTAAATCATAATATTTTTTCAGCTTTTTTGGACAATAAAATTAATCAAATAAATTGGAAAATAAAATTAATCAATTTTTCACATTGTTTCTACTGCTGTGTATTTCAATTATTGGTAAACCTAATGATATATCAACCCTGTAATTTGCATTGATATTAACCACAGAAATCCAGTCTGCCTTCTCCAACAAGGAGTCTGTCCAAAAGGAGGTGAAAACCATTCTCTCCCAGAAAGCCACCCTGAGCTGTGAGGTAGCCGACACCAAGACAGAGGTGAAATGGTACAAAGATGGGAAGCTGCTGACTTCCAGCAAGACAGTCCACACTGAATCAAAAGGAAAGAGTCGACAGCTGGTGATTGACAGTGTAGACAAGAATGATGCTGGAGAGTACATGTGTGAGGCTGCGACAGAGAAGCTGGCATTTAAGATTCATGTAGAAGGTAGGAAGAATATGGTCTTTTTTGTGGCTTGACTCACTGTTATTCTATGGTGTGCTCTTTTTTATGGCGTATACCTTATGTGCCTTCTCTCTTTGGCCTTCTCTTCTGTTTATTTTTGCGTTTTATCAGACTTGATTGTAGTTCTAACATTTTGTGTAAAAATGAATTTATTACAATGATATTTTCTCTTATTACTTCCACAGAAATCCAACTCAAGTCTGCCTTCTTCAACAAGGAGTCTATCCAGAAGGAAGTAAAAGCCACTGTTTCCCAGAAAGCCTCCCTGAGCTGTGAGGTAGCTGACACCAAGACGGAGGTGAAATGGTACAAAGATGGGAAGCTGCTGACTTCTAGCAAGACCATTCATGTGGAGTCGAAGGGCAAGAGTCGGCAGCTAGTGATTGACAGTGTAGAGAAGAAGGATGCTGGAGAGTACATCTGTGAGTCTGGTTCAGAGAAGCTGGCATTTAAAATACATGTAGAAGGTAAGGAGAATGTAACGTGTAACAGTTACATATTGCGTCTTTGAGACTTCAAAAATTGGTAGAATAGTATATTAGCATTAATTTTAGATTTGAAACCTGGTTTAATTAATGTTTTATTTAGAGTAATTTCATTGAAATAAACTTCAACATATGTTTAATCACAAAACCAATTCTTTTGTAATCAGTTTTCTGTACAGTTATTAAGCATCATGCTCTTATTTTCTAAGCCTTTGTCCACATAATGCCATGCTAAGTTGTAAGGTAGTTAACAACAAGAGATAGATAACAAGACAGAGCTGAAAGGTAACTAGTTCATGTGGAAAATATGAGCAAAATTTGGCAGCTGGAGTTTTACAGTGTGGAGAACAAAAACATTGAAAACCACGTCTTTGAAGTAGGAAGTAAAAAATAGGTTTTAAACTGCAGGTTGCAGGTATAATGCAGGTAAAAGGGAATGGTTTATGACATTTTATGTCATTTCTTCTGCAGAGATCCAACTCAAGTCTGCCTTCTCCAACAAGGAGTCTGTCCAAAAGGAGGTGAAAGCCACTCTGTCCCAGAAAGCCACCCTGAGCTGTGAGGTAGCCGACACCAAGACAGAGGTGAAATGGTACAAAGATGGGAAGCTGCTGACTTCCAGCAAGACAGTCCACAC
>JAVQJX010078050.1:0-11142 GCA_036025115.1 Ambassis agassizii
GTAATAACTAGATTATTAAGGTATGACAATAAGACAATAACAATAAGAATAAGATTATTTAAGTGCATGGTGTAAAATTCCAAATAAAGGAATTATAAATTATTTACACATAATGTGGGGTGAGGTAAACCTACAACAGAACAGCTCATTGGTTGGTTCTAAGTGGAGCAGAGACAAGAGATTAAAGCAACTCATCAATCCTGCTGACTGCACCCGTGGATACGTTTCAGAATAGGCATTATACTTTGACCTGAATTGATTCATCCGTCTTTGTGACTGCCTCCCCTCTCCAACATAAAGTCTTCAGGTTGTCTGCATCACAACAATACTGACAGAGGAGGTGAAGACAACAGGGCTACTTTAGCTTAGTGACCACAACAAGTCCATTAGCTAAGTGTAGCTTTACAGAAAACAGGCTTCACAGCTCCCAGCCTCAACATGCGCACACAGAGCAGTGATTCGTATCAGAGACTCTGTTGGTTTTGGTTAATTAAATAATAGCAGTAAATTGTTGCTCATTCAGCCGTTTTTCTTACCTCTGATGCAGTTGTTTGATCTGCGCTTTGAATCCAGACATCAATTTTTTTTTACCTCATTGTCTCAAATCAATTTGCTGCCGAGCACACAAAAGTTATTTGGACGAAACAGCCACGTATGTAATCACTGCATCGGTTTGAAACGCGGAACCTCCGGATAAAAACAGCTCAAGTCTCGGAAGCAGCTTCTTCTGCTAACCAGCGTTAGCTAGCCCTCTATTAGCTTTATGCTAACTCGCCGTTACTTCTCGCAGAAAAGTCCAAACTTAACACTAACACACCGCGAATACAAGTAGTCATACACTTGTAGAATAAGTCTGGGACAAAATAAACCGCTACTATGTCGCCATTTGTCTTCCAGTGGCGATGGACGGCAAACCGTTATTTTTCCCACATCACCATCAGCACTTCACTGTAGCAACGGCTACAACGCTAGTGTCTACGCATGCGCAGTCACGCCTCTGAACTTTACACAGTCCAGCTGTTGTGCGCATAAGGTCCAAAAAACAAACAAAAAAAAAAAAACACACTGCATTAAAGACAGAAGAAAACCTTTTGTCAGCAACGTTATTAATTTTTATTACTTCATAAAATATACACAAATACTGTAAATAAAATGTGTTAAAGAACTGTACATGATATCAGTACACAAGACATAAAGTGAAACCCCCCTGGTCGCTTCCTCTTCTTCTATATACTGTAAACCCAAACAGTCACAATGCCACTGGGTCAAGGTGGCCTGTACAAAGGTAATTACACACAGTACACAGCTATTTACACATCCCTGCATTTTGCATCAGTTTTGTGTTCTTCTGAATGACATCGTCAAAAGTTGCTGGAGGTTAAAAAAAAAAAAATCTAAATACAGTGACATCAAACGGTTAGAATATTGTTTTTGCAGAAGGAAAACTGAAAGCCCTAAATACTGAGTGAAGTGGACAGAAAAAAGGAAAGATCAAGACTTCTAATGAAACGACAGAACATGGGGAAAAAAAGAGAAAATAAAAATACTGTTCAACATAAATATTAAAAAGTATACAAAGAAATTTAGTACGGTTAGCAGGGATTCACTGTATCACACTCACACACACACACACACACACATTGGTTGACCCAGCTGGCACAGGAACAGCAGCCCCTCCCAAAATGTTTACTTTAAATACCAAGAATTCTGAACCCACAACTTATTTTTATCATTAGTATGCATTTCTCTACTTTGCACCTTAAAACAAAACAACCACATTTGGCTTTACACTGAAATAATAATAATAAAAAAAATATTTACAGTGGCGTAAACAAAAAGTATTGGAACCCCAACCCCATAAAAGTCATTATTTGAGCCTCCCTCCTCCTGTTTTTTGTGTCCCATAACAAAAGAATAAAAAAGGTAACATTAAGAACTATTGTAAAAATTGCAGCTGCTGTTTATTAGCCAAAATGGGCAGCTGTGGTCAAATATCGGTGCACTGAGAATTTCCTGAGGAGTTTTCCCTCAAGACTTAAGAGTGTGTCAAACTTGAACTTACCCCATTAAAACCAATGAAAACACTCAAAACAGGCAGAGTAACGGAGAGGTAAGGACCTCGATGGGGGGGGACAGTTACTTATTACCAGAGACATTACAACAACTAAAACATCACTTACTTATCCTTTTAAAAGTTCCCCTTCTTTCCATCTACCACCCTCTCACCAACATGTCCCCACCCCTTATCTTTAGCCGTTAACCATTTCAAGGACACAAACTTTTGATTTAAAGGGACAGTTCAGCCACTTTTAAATGAGGATTTTTGAAGTACCAATCCATACTCCGTGTAGTTTGAATAAGGACACCTCACTGCCTCAGAGCCTGTTCTAACAGGGAACTGGATCTGGAATCTCCTCAAAGCCACCAGACTGACAAAAACATTAATTTTACCTCACAGACGGCTGCTGCTCAAACACTGTGTGGTTTTGATGTAGTAACATTTAATCCAACACAATAAATATTCTGAGGCAGGAAGTCTTGCGTGAAGTTTTTTTGTCAGTGGAGGTGGGAAAGCATTCGTTAGTAACGGCTCCGAGTTTTTGCTCCTTTAAACTGGAGGCGTGCTAACCTTCATCTTCACTTCAAAGGAAACTGATCTATCCCTTTAAGACATGAAGGATGACATGCACTGGGGGAAAAAAAGTTGTTTTTGCTGTTTTTACTCATTTCCATATCGACCTCTGATGGGAAACGTGTGTGTGTCCCTGATAAACCTTTTGCTCCTTTGATGCCGAGTTCTTCACATTTATTAGAGTATTGAGGGAGGAAGAGGAGGGCAGGTATGAGCAACTGTGGAAGTGCAGCACTGTCATTTATTGTACGCATTGTGATCGTAGTGATCCAGGGTTCAGCGAAGAGGATTCATGAAAGAATCCATGTTGGATACCTCCACAATCCTTCAAAGATTTACGGTCCTTTTTCAAAGACGATACCTCGTGTCCAATAGGAGTCATCTTTATACAAAGCAAAAAAAGGTAAGAATAAAAGGAAAAACTGTAGTGACGAATATATCTTCAGCCCTGCAAAAACAAAGAGACTGTCATCAGAAAAGGGCGGCTGCGATTTATTTACACCAAGGAGGTGAATGAAGACCTCACCTGTCAGTTTCACGTGCATGCAGAGCCAAAGAATTCTACTTCCCCATGTGCTCAAACGGCACGCTGACCTGCAAAGGACATACGCACAGATAAATAAAGCTTGCTAAAACACTTAAAGACAACTTTGCAAACTGATTTGAACTTTTAAAAATAGGAGGAAAAATGCAAATCAATATTCAGCAAAACAAAGAAGTTATGATTGGCTCACTTGTGATCAGTGAAAGGTGAGGGAAAAGGGAAAATAAATGCAGCAATGCTCAGAAAATGTGTATATAAAGGTCAAGGGGGGTGTTTATTTAAGACAGGAACCATTTGGTGTTCTTATAATGAGTTCAGATTAGTGGGTAAAATAATTATTATCACTCCCAGAACCTTCAGAGGAGGGTTAGTCTGTTAATGATTTTCTCACCTGTGACGTAGAAATTCTCGACTGGTCTTGGCGGCCTGTTTGGTCAGAGGACGACACGTTGGCAGGAGCCCCTCGGTGGAGCCGCATGCTCACCTTCCTCTCCCGCTCTGCACGAGAAATCGCACGTGGCGACGTATTTCCTGAAAAGATGAAATAAAAAACAAACCACATGTGAAGCAGATCTGTAGCGATCTGTGTCGATGTAGCGTTATTTCTGCTACTCACCGGACTGCTGGACCCGTGAGGCCGGGTTAGAGATGGCTTGCTCGGGACCGTTCCTGACTCTGTTGGGAGCTCCGGGGTTGGCACCTGGAGGGAGACCTCGTGAACCAGACCCTCTGGGCGCTCCTCCAATCCGCTCATCCCTCTCATCTCCGGTCCTCCTCTCCCGATCTCCATCCTCAGCTGTCCGACTGGCGCCCTGATAAATTACATCAGCCACATTAAAAAAAAACAGCTTTGAAAAGCCATGACAGTGTGAGCTCCAGAAAAACAAGATGAAATGAAGAACACGTACAAATTTGAGCATGTTCCAGTCAAAGACGTAATCATAGGAGAAGCCCTGTCGGTGGAACAGGTTTCTGAAGAGCTGACGTAGGTAGGAGTAGTCCGGCTTGTCGTCAAAACGAAGTGACCGACAAAAGTTCAGGTATGTAGAGAACTCAGCTGTAGGAGAATAAAGAGGCACTTGGAATAAACATGAATAATATCTGAGACACACAGACAGGCAAGAATGTTACTTACAGGGATATCCTTTGCACAGAACTTCAATGGGCGTGGACATCTTCTTCTCACTGATTCGCTCGTATTTCTGCCTCTTAGTTGCAGCTTTGAGGCCCTGCCAGGGGAGGGAGCCCAGGTTGAAGTACATGAGGACATAACCGAGAGACTCCAGGTCATCACGTCTGGACTGCTCTGTGAATTAAAAAAAAAAAAAAAAAAGAACTGAGGGGTGCCTTTTTAATGCAAGAGAATCCTCATTATCTCAGGCAGACACAAAAACAGAAATGAAGGATCATTTGTGGGAGATGTGAGGATCATCCACTTTACTCAATGTTTGGGTTCTACCTGTATGTGAAGGATTAAGGTTATTGCGCGTCAGCAAATCCCTGCTGACCAGACGGGAAAAAACAAAGAGTGAACAAAGGTCTTCATGACTGATAATCACTTGAAACGGATTCTTCTGCTTGAGAGCAACCACAACAGTGTTCGTGTTCTCATAAGAAACATCAGTCACAAGTTTCTAATGTGAAGGAACACAACACAAATAACAGTGGTTTTCCATCCCAGACAGCATTTCCTTCTGACTCTCCCTCATGATCACTCTTCCCTCACATCCTGTGTATAATCAGATAGTGTGAGTGTAAACAGAGACGAGACACTCAGCTGGAGGAGGTTCAAC
Organism: Ambassis agassizii; assembly: GCA_036025115.1. NCBI lineage: Eukaryota > Metazoa > Chordata > Actinopteri > Ambassidae > Ambassis > Ambassis agassizii. Next base: position 4,970 of record JAVQJX010078050.1, read on the forward strand.
AAGAAAAACAGGAGACGTGGGAAGTTTCTGTGTGAAAAACCATCTATATGTTCAAAACAGATGAAAGAAGAAAGAGGATTCCAAAAGATGACGTGTAAAATCTGGCAGTGATGAGTGTCATGGAGAGCTCAGGGATGAATCAGTGATGAGAGATGAGTTATAACTACAGAGTGAGCCCAGAGCAGTCATTGTCTATAAACGCATCAGAAAATATGTTCTAATGATATTTGGGGTTTCTTTTTGTAGCTCACGTAGTATCAACCAATCATGTTTGACCAGGTGAGAGTTCATTTGAGCCAGCTTGTTGCATCTGGCAAACAAATACCCTGAACCTGCACAACCGCCCCTAAATCAATGACTGTTGTCGATAGTCTTGATCCAGCTTTCAGCAACATGAACATAATCTGAACAACCTTCTTTGAATTGTTCATCTTCCTGGTGTAACTTACCAATTCCAAGATGTGTGTTGATGGATGCATAGCGTGCAGTGCCGGTCAGGTTCTTGTTCTCCCTGTATGGGATGTGCTGGTGTGTGCGGGCGTCGCGGTACTTCTTGGCCAGACCAAAGTCAATGATGTAGACCAGGTTCCCCTTCTTGCCGAGCCCCATCAGGAAATTATCTGGCTTTACATCTCGATGGATGAAATTCTTGGAGTGGATGTACTCGATGCGACTGATCTGTAAAGAGCAGCAAATTGAATCAGTGGTGCACAGTGACCACATTGTTATATTTGAACAAATCAACGAGCTAAAAAAGATAAAAAGAGGGCAAACAGGAAATTACGATTTTAACTCAACTTAGCTGCAAGTTAAAGCAAGATGTGTAGAGAGAGAAAGTCATGCGTAAAATGAAATATCTAGGCCAGTGCAGCCTGAGAAGAGGCCAACAATACAAAGTAAGCTGGATGCACGAGAGTAGGTTAGACCAAAACATCCATAAAGCAGCCTCAGGGGAGTCATGTGAACGTTATATATAGAGCACGCTGAGTCAAGAAGATCATGAGTGTGACCTAGTAGGATCATCAATAATGTGTCTACATTCGCTGTGTAAACAGAACTGTTTGACGCGGTGGCCTAATCCTCATGCCCCAGCCTTTAGATGAAAGCCGGTTGTCATACCATCTGGTCGGCCAGCAGCAGGACCGTCTTTAGGCTGAACTTTCTGGAGCAAAAGTTGAAAAGGTCCTCCAGACTCGGGCCGAGCAGCTCCATAACCATCACGTTGTAGTCTCCCTCTGCACCGCACCACTTTATCGATGGAATACCCACTAGTAAAGAAAAATAAACATTGCTGTCTGATGTGCTTTTCGTGAATTTGTGAATATTTTATTGCCTTAAGACTTTGACTTTTTCATAACCAGGAATTAAAAGAAAAAAGAAAAAGAAAAAACAACAAGACAGCGTTAAAGCCACCCTCCTTACCTCCTCCTTGCATCATCTTGTAGAACTTGCTCTCAATGTGCAGCTGTGGGTGTTTGGTCTTCACACATTCCAGCTTGATGGCTACCTCTTCACCAGTGGCAATGTTGGCACCTGAGGACAAGAACGCAAAATGAAATTAAAAACATAAACATAAAAAGGAAATTTGTGAGGGAGCAGAGGAAACTAATCCCACACTTACCAAGGTAAATGTCTCCAAAGGAACCACTCCCTATTTTACGCCCAAGCCGATACTTGTTCCCCACTCTTAGCTCCATGGTTGTAAGCAGTCACTGTCACAAAAAGACAAAAAAATGATTATTAAAATAAAGGTAAAACACCATCAGGCATCTGATCTGCATCCCTTTGCTTTGACAAATAAATCTGAAACGTTCTAAACTGAGAATATATCCTCAACTTTCCCAGTAGGCCGAGTGAGGGAGCCTGGAGAGAAACTACTCAATGATGTGTATCAATCCCAGGCGCACGTGTTTGTGTGAGAATGCAGCCTGAGCAGGGCTTGTTGATCAGAAAACAGCTGTCTGGTCTCCAAAAACACAAGATTAGATTTGTAGGGTAGTGAAGGGGGGAGTGAGGGTTTCAATGAGATCAGCAACAGCAGAGAAGGGAGGAAAAATAAAAATAAATAAATAAATAAAAATCAAGGCCACACACACAGATTCTACTTGGACGAACAGTGAACCAGCTTCTGCTGCATGAGTACTAGGACTTGGCACACATGAGGAAATGCAGCGCAACTTTTTTTTTTCTGATCTGTACTGCACGTGATTGCTGGAGCAGGATCATCACTTATTTAGTACTCAGTCTACCACGCCACAATGTGCAGCCACTGCAAAAGCAAGACTAAGCTCTCTGCTGTTCTGTGCTGGCACTGCCAAGGGAGGGAAGGCATGAGCAGCGGCCAGCTTTATCTGTGTCAAAGCCCTCAGACGATTCAGTGCAATGAACTTGAGAAAGAAAAGAGCCGCAGAGATACCGAAGACGTTCACTTTATCATCACTGATTTGAGAACGCAGCGTCAACAAAATGAACCCTTTATATCAACAATGGGAGCTTGTTCCAAATGTAACACCTCCAGTCAGACTCTGAGCTTTCACATAAAACTTCTTGTGTGCAATTCAACAACACATGGAGAAGACCATTCCTGTGTCGCATTTCTGAAAGACTTCCCTCAATCCAAAACACAGACTGGAAAAAAAACAACATCTCATGACAACTGCAAAACAAGACAACCTCAGTTTGTGGACAGGGCAGCTGAAGCAAGCACAGCTACTCCCCTGCATCCAGACAGACACATTAAAACAAACACTATGATCCAGACCTCCTCCTCACCTCTACCCGATGGTACATGTGATGGAGACAGGTGGATGGGGGTTAATAAAGGGTTAGGGTTCATTACACCAAGAGGGCATCTCATATAGCAGCCAGGGACCCAATTTAGGGAGCAACATCAATCACAAAGCTACACAGTGCACAGTGATGAACAGTTTTCATCTGCATAAGAAAAAGAAACGCCAGATATATGATGCACAAACCAGACTGGTGGAACAACTCCAGCGCAAACTCCACAGCAATGACATGAATTTATTATTTGACAATGTGAAGTAAGCGGAATTAGCCCGTCACACTGCACTGGGAAAACACCATGTGCTGCTCACTGTCAGGAGCGTGGACTGGATAAGATGGTTACAAGTACACATCTGTGGACAGACAGGATGTCCCGAGGAGGAGGAGGAGGAGGAGGAGGCGTACTGTGATTCAAACCATCTATGCATCATTGTAATGCCCCAAATCCTAAGTGTGTTTGTGCGGTTTGCTGGACATGCAATCACTAAGACACAGTAGGGGGAAAAAAAAGTCTGTGGAAGTGAATATTCCACTTTGACAAGTGTGTTTGTAGAAGCCAGAGGATTTCACAATCACATGAAAAAGAACAGTGTTATGCCTCTCTGACACACTGAAGCAGCTGTCACTACACAAACAACTAGTGTGTTACAGATTCCACAGCAAACCCTGCATTAATAGGATCTTAAAGTACAAAATAACAACATGTTTTAGGGGGTAGATTTTAAGCTACATTTTCTTTCTTGGTTTAAAATTCCATAAGAAGTCCGTCAGTTGTCGTTGTGGCGTTACTATGGCGACAATTTAAGTTACATAAAATACGCGTCTTAACGAAATACTGTAAAGAAAATGTCGTTGGAATGACTAACGGACGTTTTCCAGCACAAATAGGAGCAGCAGGGCATTAAGGTGAGTTAGCTGCGACGAGTAAGCTAGTAGAAACACGTTAGCCGAACCGTGATACGAACTGCACCGTAAATATGAAGAAAAATACAACAAAAAAAATGTTGACAGACATGTTTTGTTTTACACTTACAACCGCACCCATGTACAAACTGGACCTGCCTGTGTGTGTGTGTGTGTGTGTGTGTGTGTGTGTGTGTGTGTGTGTGTGTGTGTGTGTGTGTGTGTGGATAGCCATCCCTACTCTCTCCCCCCGCCCCCCTCTGTCCTGTTAAGCCGTGAATAGAAGACTCTGATTCGGCCGAAATCAGGCTCCTTTTCCCCCTCGGTTTCTCCGGTTCCCTGTTTCAACACTCACCCGATATTAGGTTCGTCCGAGAGCTAGTTCGGTGGAGGTTCTGATCCGATGGTTGTCAGTCGGACAGGAACCCGTGTAAAGGAGGATGGGAGCGGATTCTGTCGGCTCTCATACCCCCAGCTCTTAGCTCAGCCGCTCGGTTGCGCTCCCTGTTAACAGTCCCTGAGAAGCTCCAACGGCAGCAGCACGAGCGGCCGTTCTCCGCTCGAGTCTGTCTCTCCCCCCGCTCCAGTTACTTAACCACGCGCGTGCTCACGACGTCAATGATGTCATTCTCTGCTGTATGGATGTCGTGAAAACGTCACGCTAAACTACTACTTCCTGATTAAATTTCACCATTAATTAATGTAAAAATATATATATATATTGCTATTAATTACTGTGTTACCTTATTAATATTGGCAGTAAGTCAAAGAATTATAATAAAATATTTTTCAACGTTTTCATATAAAACTAAATATATATTTATATACATATAAAACTTTTCATCACTTTAGTGAATGGTTAATAATTTACAAATCTCCTTAATGTTCCTGTACATCAATCAGATGCAAATTCATTTAGTCAGCAGTGGCTTACCGTGGAATGACGTGGGTATTAAGTAGGATTGTTTTTTGTGGATGATGAGAGGCTGACAAACACACTGGCTTGTTTTCTCTCTCCAATCAGAACGTATTATTCTAACTAGAATGGAGAGGGATCATTCAGCTCCTTATCAGCATACAGTGATATCAGTGGTTCTGTAAAGACTCCATTGATCAAAAATGATGTATTCAGCATATTTTTAGTCTTTTGTGTCCTCAAAAACAAAGTAAATATGAGCCTATATTTTTCAAAACAAAAATTCTTAATTGAAAGAACTGATATCTTTATTTTTATGGATTTAATCTTACAAAGTGCTCCAAAGATTTAAAAAAGAAAAGATCACATGGACGCATGTAGAAGCCAATACTTTCATTTTTATTAATCTTGTTCACATTTGTTTAAATAAATTTTTTCCTTTGTAAAATCTCAAAACAAAAACACTGAACAGGAGTGTTAAAGCCTGTCTTAATTTAAAACGAATACACAACAACAGAACATTTAAAAACGTACGGTAATGCTTACTCTGCATCTGTAAACAACCCGCCCCACCCATCCCTCCCCGCCTCCCCCCCTCACTCACCCCCTGCTCCACACAGTTTGATAAGATTTGGCATGTCCATTTATCTCAACGTATATGCCTTCAGCTCTTTGTGTCATTTAAAATGTTCTCTTTTTTTTTATTATTGCAGGTCGGACAATAAAAAAGACAAGTCTGCTAAAAAACAACCAACTTCAAATGAGAGGAAAAAAAAGCATTAGTGCCAATATTTCTTAAACACACAGTCAGCAGTATACCGAATGCACTCAAAACATTTTTTTGTATAGACCTTCTGTATAGTAAGCAGCCTTGCCCACATTATGACAGGCATTAACATGCACACATTATCCTCACACTCACACGAAAAAACTGCGGTGGTTTAATCCACTTGGTCTCATTCTCACTCATACAGTATAAGTGTGTGTGTTGATCCACACATTAAGAGAAATGCATCATAGCCTCAAACTGCCAGCAATTTAACATTTATAACTGCAACGGTAACAAACATGTTCAAGAGAGAATAACAGAGAAGAGAGTGCGTGAGATACAACAGTAGGAGGTCAGCATTTTTGAAAACAGAACAATGATATTTTTCAATATTTTCACTGTTCAAAAAAAACAAAAAAAAAAATTAAAACCATACATACAAACAAACAGAAAAACAAACTTAACATACACAGTAAGATACAGTTCTGTTGTCGATCAGAGCTGTTTGCATGTGTTTGGATTCGTCTTTAAGGGGACGTGAATACAAACTGCACTTTAAACCTCACATCATGTAGTAGTTTTAAGTTCTCTTATACGATGAAGGTAATGCTGTTTACAGTGCCTATCTGTCAGAAGGCTTCTCTGTATTTGGTGTGTGCATGTGTATGTAAATCTGTTGAAAAGTCCCATTTTTTTTTTTTTTTTTTACTAAGCACATTGCGATCCAGTCAAGTCTTTCAGACCAACTGACCTTTCATTTTTTTTTCTTTTTCTTTTTTTAAATCAGGTTTCAAGTCT
>JAVQJX010078087.1:0-16781 GCA_036025115.1 Ambassis agassizii
GGCTGAGCACTGTAGTCATTATAATCGGTTTCTCTGCAAAATGTTGCAGTAAAATTAGCAGCAGCCTTTAGAAATGTGTGAATGTACTCAAGAAATGTCACAGGACTGCACGGCCAATCCAGATTGGCTCACTTTCATAAACTGCATCACAATACTACCAGGATTAACTGTGATTATTTGTGATTACCTGTCATAAAGCCTTTGGGAAAAGTGTCAGCAGTAACCTTGTGCATATGCAAGACAAATCCTTTTCATCACTCACTCTTGACATTGTCAGTTCCTGTCAGTGTCAGTCCTTACGTATGTCACTCCTGTGCACATACAGACAGGTGTGTGTGTGTATCTGTAGTGACAGTTTGTGTGGTGGACCAAATCTAAGCTACACATCTCCCAACAGTGAGAAGATAAGTGGGTGTAGCCCTGAAAGAGCTGCCTGTGGTTACGGTGTCGAGAGTTTCAGCAGCAGGCTTCCTCAGAGCTCTGTGATCTCACGGCAGGCACTTTGAATCTCACAGGAAGAGGGAAAACTTGAGTGCTGGCACTGCCTTTGCTGCTCCCCTGCATTTCTTTTTAGTTTGACGCCCGCTGCCTCTGCTCACAGACACAAACAGATACTGAATGCTGATGTGATTTGACAGGAACTGGGCCATTGAAATCTGTCACACGTAGAGAACCTGTTGTATCTTTATTGTGCTACCTGGTCACTGGCACTCTTACATTAGAAATTACAAAATTTGCAGGATGAGGGTACAACTCCCTCCCCCCTCTTATTAGCTTCTTATTACAAGGATATTGTTACTGAAGGGATAATTTGGTACAATCCGTTCCTGCAATCAGTGTATTGCTGCCAGTAGACAGATGAGTAGAGCTGACTATGAATTACTGTGGACAAACTATGCTTATCTAACCTGAAGCTCACAGTTAAAGCACAGGCTTCATTTAAAACATTCATTGTCACTTAATACAATGAAGCTTTTACATTGCCTCAATTCAACACATTTATTCAGATCAGAGCTAATGTGTTTACATTAGTGAGGGCATGAAGCGATGTAACAGCTTCAATTCCTCTTCAGAAGTGGCTGCTCAATGAGAAGAAAACCCTACTTAAAAATAGTTCTATTAGTATTATTACCTATGTTATTTCTGAATAACATGTTGTTGCTGATCACCTGGGACGATCACTTAAATTAGCTATGTATGAGTCTGATAGATGTCATCATCTGTGAGCATGTATAATAAGCAGGATCATATGTATATGCATATACATGAGGGGCTAAACAATCCACCTACAAGGTACAATCTGCAGGTTAATAGCATGAGGCATGAAAGTGGGCTAATGACTAACAAACTGTGGGAGAGAGTAACATCTGATGTTGATCTTCATACTGAGAACTCCAAGCCAACAAACAGCCCACTTCTCCCAAATATGGAGAAGCTGCATCCCATCAATACGTCTGCTGGAGTGGGGGCGGAGAGTGTGCAAGTGCTGGCATCAGAGGGCGAAGCACGCAGCAAGAGAGCACAGATAGAGAATAGATAATAGGTTTCATGACATCAAGTTCTCCTTCAGAGTAGCAACAACAAGGCACTGTACGATATGAATCAAAACTGAGACACTCAAATGGAAAGCAATTAGCCCCCTGCTAGTAAAGTGGACCACAGTCAGAAACACAGAGACTAGCCAGGCAGAATAAATCAGAGGGAAAACGCAGAAGATGCTCTGCAGAGGCTCGTTTGAGAATAAATCAGTGGCAAAACAGGATTTTGGATTGCACGATAATTCAAAGCATTACACTGAATATCTCTGGACTGAATTAAAGTTGAAATAAGAAAAAGGCAATAGGCACATTTTCCTCATCTTTTTGCAGATTTCTGACGGCAGCCCAGTTTAGTGGATTAATGTTTACACTGGATCAAGAATGATGTATTCCAATAGCAAGCAAGAATTTAAAAACTGGTTGGCGTCGGTTTTTGCAGAATCATCCAATATCAACATTTTTGTCTGGTGACAGGTTTATTTCAAGGACAAAAACAACAGCAAGCCGAGAAACTGCCTTCTCTGTGGCCATTGTGCTGTGTTGTGGTATTTTTCTCTCTTTCTTTTTGTTGGATCTTTGATTGTGTTTGTGCCAGCTTGCAGCCTGTCAGGAGCTATCAGAGAACCGTCTTGGCCACGGTGGCGTGACTACGCTGTGCTCATGGCCCTCGAGGGGTTTCACCCTGCACTCTTCTTGCTGAGTGGTGACACATGTGTTGTGACAGGGCAGCTGCATTATGGAGTATCTGGGGATGGCTTGTTGTGGCTGTGAGGGTTAACAGGCCAGCGCTCTGTGGGTACGTCACTGCCAGTGCTCCCAGAGGTGGATGCAGCACATTAAAGACAGACAAGGGCATCAAGTTTAAGCATAAAAAAGTTCACTTTTCAGTATAATATTACTGACAGGAGTATGGAACTGAAAACCATTTTTAACGTTAATGAAAGGGGTGTAATATCCTCCACAGTCTCACATGTGTTAGCGTTTATGATAAGTGATAAAGTACTTTCTGGAATGTGAGACCGGTGTTTGTACATGCTGGTTTAATTCTCTCTTCTGTCTAAAAAAAATGAATGTACCTACGCAGACCTAAATAAAGATGCATTAAAGGAGAAGTTAATTTTTTGAGGGAGGCTGGGGGGAAGTCATGAGGTCTCAGCTATAAATAAAAGTCAAATCACACCTTTGTCTATTTTTGCACTTGTGCAGAAACAAACTGTTATCCTTTCCTCTCGAGTTATTCGCTGCAGTTGTGTGTCATTCTGAAGCACAAAGACGTATTCATGCAGTGCCTGAGGGGGGAAAAGAAGTCTGGGGCAACACCCTGCGGTCCTGACACACACGCACGCACATATAGACACACAACTAAAACACACACTAAAGCAGCTCAACTTGTCTTGGCTAAGACCTTTTATACAAAACAGAGCAGTGAGTGAGAGAGACAAAGGGAGTGATGTGAGGCAAGAAAACTATCATCACCAATGACATCCCTGTAGCCTTATTTTTGCAGACCCTAATTTGTACTTGTGTATATATTACCCACTACATCTGCTTTTTTGGTGAATTACAAACTATTACAGGATTCTGTATGTGACCCACGCATTTCAAGTGCTGTTAATTTCATGCTTGGCACCACGTCTGCTGAAAGGCAGCCTTTAAAAATGCACTGAATCTCCTTTGCCACATGTCTGCTAAGAGCCGTGTTTTAAAATGCTGCTCCAGATGTGAGGATCTGCGCCCCGCTGAGAGAGATGAATGGCTGGGGGGGCTGCAGGCTACCTACAGGTTCACATCCTTAATGAGCAGAAGAGTCTGCTGAGAGCAAGATATGATTGATAGCGCCGCGACAGAAGTGAAAGAGGGAAATCTCAGCGAGGGCTTTTGATAGAGACGATGGGGTGGAGGGGTTTGGCACTCTGCAAAGCGAAGGAATCTGGCATCAGACTTGCCCGAGCTAGATGCCAGGAAGCTGTCCACCGTGCTGCAAAGCCAGAACGCATCCTCTTGTTACAGCCCTTCTTCTCTGGTCTGTAAGTTCAGCCTGAGCTGGATGTTCCTCCCTTGTTGTGTGCCTCACTATATTCCACATAACACAGTTTTCCCTCCAAGGGAAACAAATAGCAAAGGTGGAATTCCTGGCAAGTGACTCCGGATGTTGTTGGCAGTGAGTGGAGGTGAAGCGCATCCAACCCTATTGCCAGCCCATTGCACTTGAAGCCTTTATTTCACCAGCAGATCCAGATGAGGGTGTTTATTTATTGCCCTTTACTCCATTAAACATGCTATGCTAGATTTTTTTTTAATCCTCTCTGGGGCTAACAGGGTGTTAACAGTTCACCCTGACTGGAGTGGAGTGGATGTTTGTGACACTAAGCCTAAGAAAGCACAGAAATGACATGAAGGAGACAACAGGAGCTCAGAAATCAGCTAAAACCTCCTTTCAGAAGGAAGCAGTTTTACAGGCAACCGCCACTTCAGGGTACACAGCCATGATCAGTCGCTACAAAATAATGAAGTGAGGCTGGATGGATGCCAGGAGGGTGGCTGGTTATGTCAGCCTGCATAATGTGTTAGATCAGGGTCTCTGTCATGTCATACTAGTGAGCTATAGACTGTCCTGATTCTCATTAATCCTGCAGTGGCAGGTCTAATCATGTTTCTCTAATAGTTCTAACTTCATTTGACTGAAACAGTTCAAGTAAACAACAGGAAAAAAATTGTTAGATTATGTCATATTTATACAGTTATTTGGATTTAAAATAAAAGTGGCTAAGCAGATGTTTAAGTGCAGGCATCTAAAGGTTTGTAGCCATAAATAACACATTTGATATAATTATACATTTTTCTACTTTTACATTCCATCATAAAAGTCATTGAAGCAGCATTGAATCACATATCTTTACATATTTTACACAAAAGAACATTATCTTACTTGACTTAAATTGTTTGGACCTGGTCCTCGGCTCCACACTTGCTTTATGATAGCGGTTGAAATCCAAAGGTGCCTGGATGAAAAATGAAAAACTCCTGCTGAATAAATACTACCGTGTCCTCCTGTGGCTCTGCTTCGCTCTAATTTTAGACTACTCGTAGACACGCGAACCACACGGGCGGTTTAAATACTACTTATGTAATTAGGCTACTAGTTAATTAGCTACTTGTCCACGTACTAATCATTAAGCGCGCGTTTCTTTCACTTTACCCGCGCAAAGCATTCCCGCGCGTGCCAGAGGTTGACAGCTGTTGTTGTTGATGTTTTTATTTGTCCGGTTCCTCGGTTTCTCCGTGTTGTAGTCCTTTTCACGGTGGTGTGTGTGTGTCTTTTGTTTTGTCCGCGCAGAGGGTCTCGAGCAGCTCACGTCGCCACGGCTGAGCTGACAGTTGATATGAATGTGCGGCGAAGAAAACAACAGCAGCGCCGCAGCTCCATCCCTTCCAGTCAACTACTGCTGAGGAGTTCAGGGGCGGCTCGGAATTCTCCAACTCATCAGGTAGTCAACTTGTAAGTGCACTGCTTGGGATCTTTATCGTCCTTTTAGAGGACTTGTTTTGTCATTTTCTTCATTATTTGATTGATGATCATTGACAGGTCTATGAAATACAGTTTTTGCACTAAAAAGTATTGCATATTATAGCTATACAATCAAAATAGGCACCAAACCAACCAATACATTTAGAAATATTTTCATTAAAAATACTCTTGGGCACTTTTTTTCTTCTTTTTTCTTGATGTAAGCTACTTGTCTTTCTTAAAAAAATATATTAAAAATAACATCTTATTATTTTAAGTTTCTGCCTAATCAATGAAAATAACTCAATTTTCTGCTCTTCAGAAATGGATCCGCTAATGCTAACTATTAATTAAATAGTTCCATTTGTGTTTCTCATTTATGCTGCTTGATTGATTCATTTTCTCCAATGTTATTCATAATTGTGAAATGTCCCACAGCCCATGAATGCATTCTAACACTTTTTTTCAGAGGGTTTGTGTTGGAGATCTGCTCTGCAGGGATGTGACCGACAAAGAGAGGGGAGGGAGCGAGCCCCTCTCATCTGTTATGCATTTCCCCTTTGATTCAGCAGCAGCCACTGAATCTTATTTTCCAGCATTTCTCCCTCTGAAGCGCTTTGTTCTGCGCTCAGCTGAGGAATGTGCTGCAGAACACAGTTAATTGTTAAAAAAAAAAAAAAAAAAAATCAACCTTATGTGTGTGTGAACTTATTTTCTCTCCTCTTACCTCTTTGTAATGACTCAAAATACCACTGACTGCCAACAACACACATGGCAGGGACGTCATTCTGTCAGACCTACACCACGACAATGTGCCCGCTGAGTGGAACAAAAACTGATGTCTTGAAAGTCGTTATCCCTCTGTGTGATAAAACGAAGCTCAACAGAGAAAACAGTGTTTTCTGAAAGAAAACAATGACATCTTTTTATATCTTCCACTTCTGACTTAGTGCCATTTCCATTATTCGTTAGGACATTTAGAGGAAAATATAAGCGTATAACTATGTGGAGCAGAAACTCTTCTGGGAAAAGTTAAACAATTATAAAGTTGTTGAAGTTCAAACGCTGCCAAAAATTGGTAAAATGCAATGGTTGCTCCACCTGTTGGCTGTTCTGTGGCAATGCAAATTAACCCAAATATTGTAGCGACAGTTTTCACACATGAGAAACAAAAAACAAACTGCTCCAACAGAATTGTTTCATTTTGTTCTTTTTTTTAAACAACAATATCATCACATAGAAACTCTCTCTATCATAAATCAATTTGTAAGACATTTTACAAACCTAACTCAGCCTGAAGTACAGAAGAAAAGTACATTTACAGGTTAAGACACTGTGACACAAAGTTGCTGAGTGAAAAACAGTAAGGCACCAATGCCATCTGTGGCATAGGTAGTTTCTAAACTAAAAAAAAAAACAATACTGCAAAGCATAAATATACTGTTTTAAGAAACCTCATTAGTGGGACACAGCTTGTGAAAGACTACAGGAACATTCAAAGAGCTAGTGTTGCTTTGGTACAGCAGCAAAAAAGGTCAATATAATTTGAATTTATATCAAGCTGAATAACCCTTTAAATACCCCTTAATTTCTGTGTGATTTTAAAATATTTTTTAAAATTCTTATGGTCTAAATTATCTGTCTATCTTTTAGCAATCAGAAATTTTATTTTAGATAAAATAATTTCTTTTTTTTTGAGTAATTTTTGTTCATAATTTGTGTAGAAATCGTCACTAATAATAATAATGTCTGCCCTCAGTCACCCACTGTTAAGTGATCACACCTCATAGTTATAAATATCTTCTGTTGGTTCACCAGGATTACTCCCCCTCTGTTTTTACAGGTTGCCAAATGTCACACAGAAGAATTCATTAAGCCGAACCAAAGCACTCAGATTGATGAGAAAATAAATAACTTTGGCTTTGCGTTAAAAGCGTGATGAGCTGACTGCTGGGCTGTCTTTCACATGGTGTGTTTCACTGTTGTGCTGTAAAGGCTGTGCTTCCGTTTCACACTGTTAGAAAGCATCAAAGCTGAGAAGTCTTGACAGATTGGTTGGAGATGAGCTCTGTTGGTCTCCATCACATCCCTTTGTGGTTTTTAGAGAAGTAGGACCTGAGCTATAAAGTCTCTAAACACTAAAACATGAAATAATAAAAGAGTAGCAACAGTATTGCTTATAGAGTGGCTTAATGTTTGATTCACTGATAACTGCCTTGACACAATGTCTTCATTACTGATACAAAAATAGATAAGAAAACATTTACTTATATAAAGTAATATGCCAGACAATCAAGAAGTGGGTTATGTTGTTCTAATTATCAGCTATTCAAATCTGAAACGGTCACAGTCGACACAAAAATGCAACAACTACCTATATCACAGCTCCCCACACCCCCATTACTGTACCTCTTCCACACACACGCATACGCTCACACTTGATAACACAACACAAAGCTAGCTTTCACCACAGGCACAGTAAAGAGTATATGTATGTTCTGTTGTCTGTAAATGACGTAAGAAAAGTGCAATCTATCTGCCTGAAGACATTCAGCAAGTTGGTCTCCCACAAAAATCATTTTCATCAGAGTATGACGTCACTCTGGTGAGGCTGAGTGTGTGCTTCCTGTGTTTATGGATGCACGTCTGTGTGCTCTCCGTGTGTGTTTTTTGAACTGGGTTCCACTTCACAGAATTTATGAACTGACTTAAACCATAAGGCTTTTTGTGTGTGCAGCGCTTCTTTTAGCACCAGAGCAGGTAAAACAGAGCAACAGGTCAACTGTGATTTCATGCTTCTGTTCAAAGAGGTGTCTTCATTTCTCTTGTAAAAATGCTGTGACATTGTGTGGAACGTTAAAAAAAGGATCACAAAACCACCACAGTAACTACTACTACTTTTCTACATATTTATGTCAGTATCTGTCAAACGTGTCCCCAAATTGGTGAGTTCCAAAAATATCTGACGCACATCAACATCTCCTGCTGTCAGTGGTGTCATATTATCTGTCTGGCACACATTTCTCAAATGGTTTTGTTATTTACTTAACAACTATAGTTTTGTTGGTGAAGCCACATCTCTGAAACAGCAGGTGCACTTTGACTTAGACAGAAGAAACTTCATGCGATGCCGGTTGGTAACTGTGTCTCTACTGCTGTAATAATAAATCTGACTGTGGTCCAAACGTTGCTCTGGCAAAATATGGCATCACCTTTTGGCTTTTCTCACAAGATGCCAATCCTGATGTTTGTTGTTTTAACGAGAGGTGTTGATGTTTACTCTCACAAAAAAATGCCATTTGTTGAAAGTCAGAACAAGGTAATCCAAGACAGGTTGATTTATCAGATAAGACTAATCAATGTCTGTCCGTGATTTTGCCCACAGAGCCATGAGAATGGTTTCGTCATGCTAAACTCTGAGTGCAGACACACGTGGTCCCTCTCTCTCTCTTCAGCACTCCTTCACTGGATGGCTGTCATACTGCACTTACCCATTTCTTGTCCATCTGGGACAACAAATGCTCTGTGCAGTTATCCCCACACACTTTCTTGACTTACTCTACTGTCTCTGTTAGGACTCCAGCAAACTGTGCCAGCGGCAAACCTGCTGTCCTTTAGATTCTTTCATCTGGGTCCAGTGGGTGAGCTCCTCCTCTCCAGAGCTGTTGAGGCCCAATGAAATCCAACCAATCATCTCCTTACGCTTCATGCTGCGCATGTTGTAAATGGAGAGGATGAGCGTGACATCCGACAGCTGGAAAAGAGCTACCTGGAAGACAAACGTCTCTTTGTAGGTCGGGTTGGGCTGACCTCGACAGATGGAGGTCTTACACTTAGACATCTCGTGGCCCATGGAGTTGAGTAAGGTCAGCTTAACGTATGTATCTAGGCAAGAAGCAGGTATAGCAGACAGTTATTGTGGGAAGGATGTATTTTTTTTTTCATGTGTGATTTGTGATGCTACAGAATGCAGGCACCAGAGATTTATAATGATTCCTTTGTGCAAAATCCTCATGTCTTTAAATCCCAGCGTTACAACCTGCTGCAGCTGTGTTTCTTCCGCTGCAGCAAAGTGTGACATGTTCTCCCCACAGAGAATTTGCTCTTGTAATAATGTCACTGCAGTTGATGCAAAAGATAACGGCCACATAGCATGCGGTTTCCTCCTGATCAAACACAGAGCACAGCTGTGTGTGTTCCTGATATCTGAGAGCAGGAACTCAAAGGATGCAAGGAGTGTTACTTCTGTCTTGTTGCTATGCAACTACACAATGTCTAACCTGAAGTAGAGGATAATGTAAAGTTAACTATAAATATATCTGCTTAGAGGATGAAAAGGCCCTTCTGAAACAAACGATGTGGCTAAAATGAATTAAGTCATCAGGAAATACCCTGAGGGGCTGCTATTATTTCCCCCGACTTTGACACAATGTCAGTGTCATGACTTGTGCAAAGACATTAAGAGCCCAGGGCTGTGTCCGAAAACCTGATCCATCCGAAACACATTTAGGAGGATATGTTGCAACTCAGTGAGAACGTTCAAAAACATGAATGACTGGTAATCATCTTTGTAGTGCATTTTGATTTACTTCAGTAAAATGAGTTATCTTTCAGTGTGACATTTTTCACCTTGTCTTTCCCAGCTGATCTTCTGCTTTCTTGCACGCAACCCCCCTCCTCGCAAGAAAAAAAAAAAAAAAAAAAACATCATTCCGGATGAATCTCATTAATTTAAAACCAGAGAGGAAAAAGCGAAAGAAGAAAAAAAATCTGGTATTATCAAGTGATTTCAGCATTCACAGGTTCCTTATTCATTCCTCATTTCCATGCAGAAATCATGACATAAACTGAAACTGAAGCCACAAATCCAGCTGAAAGTAAACGAGGCAAGACTGGCAATCACAATGGGTCTTTGAGAGTGTTTCGCCCCTCGTCTACAACCATACTCCATAATAATGCTGTGTATTATGTTCCTGTCTAAGAGGGAGTATAAGGAATGAATTGCTGAGGCTTTCATGCTGTCGAGTGCCAGCTGCCTTCCAACGCCGAGCTCACCGCCTTGAATCACACATTCAGTTGCTCTCTTTGACATAAAAGCAGAGGGAAAAAAATAGCCTTGATTTCTTTTTTGACTGCTGCTGAATGGGCTCTGTAGAGCTGTGGATGTCTTAAGTGGTCAGTAGCGGTGATGCATGGCTCTTTGGTATTGTCGCTGAATGAGAGGGGCTGTGGCTGATGATTAACTTGACTCGGCGGCTTGGTACTGTTTTGAAATGCTAGAAAAGGAGCTTTGAAATTGCTTCGCATCTTGCACAGTGCTCTTTACACTTTGTAAGACGCACAAAGTCAATCAAGGCCTTCATGAGGATTCTGCACAAAGGTTTTTTCAGTGTTACCAGATGTGACAATTTCCCTGAATACAATTTGAAGACTGCGTAGTGTGGATATGCTACTCAAGAATGTACAAACAATATCAAAAGCTGTCAGCCAGTCATTAGTTACAGACATTTGTGAATGCAGTAAGCATGGCAATTAATGGGAGGACAGTACAGTGTGATTTTGAGATGAATATTTATGCCACCCTATTACAAGTCCTGTTTCTGTTTCATGTGCGAGAAGCAGAGCTGAAAAATAAATAACGATACACCCAAAGCATGCCAGAGTGTACCGTTTTAATATAACCAGCAGTAAATGACGCAACATATTTTCTTCTAGTCGGCAATATGCCAACAGGAAAATTGCACCATTACTTCTGAATGAAAACATGAAGGACTTCTAGGCATCACAAACACATGAGAGACCAGGTGGTGGCAACTAGGCTGCATTACAGGACAAACACGTTCAAAAAAATGCAGCAAGCAAAGAGGTTTATAACAGAAAACATCTTCATGGAGGAGTTATGTGAGGTGTGCATATGGACAAATAAGAGTGAAAATGTCATATGCTTATATCTGTCTATGTTTCTTCACAGTTCATCTGTTTTTGTTGTAGGCAAAAACACGTTTATTTAAAACTCCTGAACTGCATCCATGAAGATGTACGGGGTGAGGAATAGATCTAACACTGATAGCACCTCACAGTTAGGTCAGGAACAGAGACTCACCTCTGATAATATAAACCTGTCCACCTATCAAGTGTTTTAGACAACAGAACAGCCCATCTGACAACAAGGGTTGGACAGCAGTAAGAGAAACAACGGACCAAGATGTCAAAAAGGCAGCAGGGCGAGAGAATTTCAGGTGCAGACATAACAGACGGTGCAAGGAAAGAGAAACGGGGTCAGAAGGCCAACAACAACAAGAACATATGCACAAAGTTCAACAAGAGGTTGTTTTTGTTTGAACTTGCTGCTTGGATCCCTGGAAGCTGACTGTGGAGGCTGATCAGGAAATGAGGGAGACCAGGGATCAAACCAGAGGAAAACTGACAGCAGGTAGTGCAGCTGAGATAGTTCAGACTATCTCTTATTTGGAGAAGTTACAAGCTGTGCATAGTCTCTCTCTGCTTCAGTTACGTAGAGCATAATGTTAGTTCACATATTATTATTTTTTTTATAAAAGATTAAATGCACAGACCTCTATGCACAGGCTCAACTTGTCCTTTTCCATTCAAGCATTTGAAAGAAAATCCTGACACTGTCCCCCTGGTCACTGCACTGAACCTTTTAGGGTACTTACTGGGTGGCTTGTTGGCAGCCAGGTTTTTGAAGTGGATGCCTTTGATGACTTCCACTGAGAGACGTCCTGTCGTGGCGTTGTACACCAGCCCCACAAGGATCTCCGGTGTGGAAGTCTGACTGACTGACTGGAATGATGAGGCGCTTTCACTGCATGTCATATCTGACAGGCTGACCTGGGATTCACCACCCTGAAAATGTTAGCAGATCGTTCAGAAAAATTCTGGTGCGAAATCAATAATTCATCATTGTGATATTAAATATTCATGATGAGCAGATCTTATCTCCACTTTACCTCCCATGCTATTAATAGCCTTTGCAAAACACAGAATGCACAATTTTACTACATGTGGAAGTCAAATGTTCCCAGTAAGACAGCTACTATTATATAATAGTATATATACTATATACTATATACTATAACCCAATCGCATGTTAAATGGCAACATTAATAAAGCAAATGTTTCTTATTTCTCTCAAGCTCTGCCAAATATGAATTAATTTGAACAAGGTTGATGAAAAATCAACAAAGAGATGCACTTTGTGTAGTGCTGAAAAGCCTCCTCCTGCTCTGACTGCCCTTACCGGAAGAGCACAGCAGGGGTCCAATATGACCGGCACCGACACTTTGCCCTGAAGGTTGAGCTTGGTGAGGTAGAACACCTTTTCCCCGAGCACCTTCTCCTTCTTCATCCGTCTCATACTGTACAGGCGGAATCTGATGGCGTAATTGCTGATCATCTCTGACTCCACGTGGCTGAAGCGGAAGGTCTCTGTGAAGATGGGGCACGGGCCTCTCTGGATCCCCGTCTTTGCCCTCTGCTTCTTGGTGGGCAGAAGCACCAGGTGGACCTGCCAGGAGATGTTACCGGTGCGTTTGGTGGCGGGAAGGTCTGTTACTGCCATGATGGTCACAGCCAGCTGCTGCTCCTCTGAGTCGTAGTCAAACACAATGTCCAGCGTGCCGTATTTTGCAATAGGATCTGGTTCGTAACCTTTACGGAGCTGTGCAGCTGATCCACGGGCTGACATGTCCTAAAAAACAACATGTTCCTTAAAAACATAACAGTGTACATATACTGTCATTTAATGTATCATATTTACCTCTGGACTGAGGACAGCTGTACTGTCACTGGGTACATCCTCCTCATAGCCCTTGTTGAGGTAACTCTCAGTCTCATGGCCATCGCTGCCCTCGCTGGGACACTTGCCAAAGGAAAGGTGAGGGCTGCCGCTGGTCTGTGATAGGTCACACTTGGCGTCACCAAGGTCTGAGAGAGTGCAGGACATCCTCGGTGAGCCATTCTCATCCTGATAGGGCGGAGGCTGAAGCTCATCCAGGGGTGGAGTGCGTCTCATTCTCTGGATGCAGTTGACTAATGGGGAAGAAATCACCAAAAATATATAACTGAATGCTGTAGTATGTGGGAATAGTTATGTGTAATCTTACTGGACAGTAATGAATTAATATAATTGAAATAGCTGAATACATACATGCACACGTGGAAATTAACAATTTAAATAGAGCATTTCTAAAAATTAAATGATTTTATTTTTATGACTACTAAACTAAACAATGACACCATCATTCACTTCTTTGGCATTGAGATAGTTTTATTCTTTTACTATATATTTTCCAGTCTGACAAATGGATCTTTCGCTGCGTGTCCTCATGAGAATAATGCAGTCTGTGAGAGGAATCTTTTGAATGCACAGCCTAAATAAAACATCAGATATGCACCATTAAAGGGCTGAACTGAATACTTCTGCCACAGATTTCATGCCTCTCACCTTTCTAAATGATTCAAATGCCTAGAAGGCAGAGAACAGGACTGTGTGTGACACTGACAAAGAACCTTGAATTGTGTTGTCAGCTGCATTCTTAAATCTGCCTCCCTTGTCCAATTTAGATTTGCAAAAATTGAGCAGCCGATGCTAATACTCCCATAGGGACAGTGGTGAGGCGTGCTTTCATTCCAAAGCAAAAAAAACAAGAGATGTAGAAGAAAATAACTTGGAAAAAAAAATCTCTTCTCATGCTGTATTCCAACTTTTGGAAAAAGCTAACACTGTGTGACGTAATCCACTCTAGCACATTGTTCCAGCTTTCTCCCAAGTTCTTGAAACTTTCACTCTTAATAATGTCAGTGAGACACCAGCTCAAAGTGGCACATATCAGTGGCAGGATGGAGGCAAAGGAGTCTTAACTAAGTGTCATGGAGGGCTTGATAAAAGGAGCAAATCCATTTTGAGCAGCTTTTTTCCTGCTGAGCCGGGGGCGGTTGATTTGATGGAAGCTGCTGTGTAAAAGCACTACTCTTTTCTCCAGCCCGCTAATTGGGATGGTTACCATTCCTCCTCTCGTCTAACCCACCCCTCCTTCTGAGTTTCATCCTCTCTGTACTGGCATTCGCCTTGTTTTGCCTTCTTGTACCTCTTTAAGTGGTGAAACAGTTTGGGGTTTTGTGAATCTTGACTGTGAAACTCAGGTATAAATATCCTGGGTGAGAAAGGAGAGCAGCTGCACTTTGTTGTCCTTTTTGTGGTTGTAAGCAGTAGGAAACACACATTTTCATCAAGTAAGTGCTCCATCCACTGTCAGCAAAAAGTCAAATTAATGTTTTAATGCACCTTCATGTCTTTTAAATACTTAAATTTTCTTTCTATACTCGTGCTTTGAAGTATACTCAACAGTAACATGTGAACACACTGTTCTCTTCATCTCATCTACACAATATTGATTTGCATGTGAGAAAATGAGCCAGTCTCTATGTGTGACTTTGACTGAGATATGTGCTGAACTGACTCTGTAAAATAAAAAAAAAACTGTGTTGCACTGCAGTGAAGATTTTCTCACATTTTCATGAGTATACCATTTTTAAAAAAAATGCTGTCGTTTCCCTGCTGAGCTGAAAGCCAGCAGCTGTTTTAAGAAAATTAAATTAACCTCTTACATGTCGCTGGTTATAGCAGTTTCCTCCCCAGTGAGGGAGTCAAACTAATTTGTTTTCATGCCAAGATGTGGAGATTGATCCCACTCACACTAATGTGTGTTTGATAAAAAATTAAAGCTGCAGCGAGGAACATTGTCTCCCCCATCTGGTAGATGCAGTAACTACAAATAGGATGCTAAAGTTGCAAAAACAGAGAAAGCCTATTTTTAACCTTTTAGAAAGTGCTAGTTTAACCAGTTTAGAACCACATTGTACTCCATCTGATGACAAAGCTGTACTTATTTAATTATGTAATTTGAGAAATTTGAGAAAGAATACTCATGTGCAAGGCTGAAAATGGTGCAACTGTAATTCTAAAATTATAAAAATGTGCCAACCATCAATACCAATAAAATGGGAAAGTTACTTTTTATGAGACTTACTTCACTGACATTGAAATCATTTGACGGGACTATCTGCATTACTACATAACCGTCCTTATCTCTTAGGGCGTCTCTAACTTCAGACAAAAAAAAGGTCCAGACAAACCTCAGATCACTTCTTTACTTCTGCTTACTTCCCTTTTTTGGGAGCAGCAGAGCAGAGCGGAGCCACTCGGGCCCCCACTTTCTTTGATTGTGCAGCTCTGGCACAATCGTCCTCATGTATAATACATAATGTCCTGTGGATAAAGCTGTTCATACTCACAGACAAACACAAGCAGCACTAGTGGAAGCCCGCCTCAGAGCTTTTACAAGAATTTGTTTCAAATGAATGAAATCAATGTCCTTCAGCCATCACAGAAAATCATGGTCTCGTCTATGTCTAAATGTCTGATTTATTTCTGTTCTCAAGTGACAGAGAGAGCTGATGTCAGTGTTGATATGAGGCAGCTGCTTTATCATTATCGATCTGTGATGGCTCACTGGGATCCCTGATGATTTGTTGGGAAAGAAAGCCCTCAAAGCCTTACCACAGGGAGGACAATAATGAGCCTCCACTACTTTAAACCAAAGTGCAGCTGTGGATGGACAGAGTTCTTACTTTACTTCCTCCCCTCTTCTTAATTGTGTTGTCAACTACCGGTAACACAACAACAATGATGGTCCAAAAGGTTTAGAGAAGCTGGAAATGTGAATTCTTTTCTATGGCTATGTTTCCTTGCAGGACTTTTTAATTCAGAAAAAAACACCACCTGTCAACTTTCTAGATAACCCCTCAAACTTTTAATGGTACAACACATGCAAAACATCTCCCGTAAAGCTAAAATGTTGTCATACAAATAAACCACATAAATATCAAAGATATGGCTGCCAGGCACCCATGACTCAGACCCCTGACTCTTAATGCCTGACAAAGAAGACACTAAATAACATTACTGTGAACAGAAAAGTCACGGATGGCTTGAAAAAGACTGTCAAAAGACACAGTCAAAGTTTAAACAATACAGCATGAGACCAAGGAGAATGCAAAGAACTAATGACAGCATATAAATGCAACAGAGCTCTGAGCACGATTTGTTATGTTTAAATCTCTAAAAACCTTTCAGGAATTTCTCTACATGCTTTCCAGAATCCCTTAAAAAAACTTCAAATATGGTTTCACGCAAAAACACTTGCATCCCCATTTAGCATTACTCTCTACAACGATGTAAAAATTCAGAACAGCCAACTGAGGATGACAAAGATGATGTAGTGTTTACAAAGAGACATCCAGCATTTGCAGCACTTGCATAACAACAACCTTGTGCGGTGTGCTGCTTCTTTGCTAATGGAGTAAGAAACATGCCATGCACTATTTATCTCTCAGCTAAGCATTCAAACATCGCTTTAAATAGATTGTGCCAGACACTCAAGCCTTGGAAGCCTCTGTCTTATATAACACAAAACTGGTTCAGACATGATTCACCGTTCGAGGACCCTGGCAAAGATTAGATTGTTTTTGTCTTTGAAAAACACTGTCAGACATAAGCACGGCCGAAACCTAACAGACATCTTAGTGTGTGTTCCAACATAACTAATGATGACTGTTATGCAGAATATATAAACAAATCACTAAACAGTCCCTTTGAATGCAGAAAAGATAATCTTAAAAATGTATTTGATAAAAAAACAAAAAAAAAAAAC
>JAVQJX010078094.1:0-15698 GCA_036025115.1 Ambassis agassizii
TCAGGTTTTACAGTTCTGTTTCAATCAGGATTAGTTAATTGACTTTGAATTTTTTTGATCATAGTGTATAATCATTCCTCTCAGTGTATAGTATAGATGTCACTGCAATGGCTTTCACATTTTAGTTTTCTTTAGTTTGTCTTCTCCAGGCCTCAGGCTGTGTCACATGATTTTTTCGAATAAAAAAGCATGACTGAGGAAGTTGTTATGACTCAATAAGTGTTACACGAGAGCAAAACCTCACAATTTAACAACTAGGATCAGCTTGCCTACAGACTTCAATAGCAAAATTGTCAACATCAAGACAAAACTGTTACATGACTGCATTGTTGAACAAGACAGGAGTGCCTTGGTAGCAGAAGATATGTGACTAGGTATTACAGGTGTTTTAAGTAAACATCACATGATTGATGTGTGACGCTGTGCTTACCTTTGTGGAATGTGTTGTTGTAGAACCAGTTTTAAATGGCAGGGTGACATTAACCTGTACTGACAAGCTGTAATGTGACATACACTGTCAGGAATTTAACGGGTTATAGGCCATAGCATGGCCATCGTATTTGAATTGTTATGATACTGACAGAGACCCAATATTGAGAGCATAATCTTATGAGTTTTTTGGTTAGTGTTGTCTATAGTATCACCTTTTCCTTTTGTGAGGATTTGTTTTGATCATGTGCCTTTGTCTAACTTTGAGTGCAGGTGAATGAGAGAGATGAGGAGCAGCAGGAGAACTGAGGTGTCTCTTAAAAGCTCATCTCAACAACTTCCTGATCATAATATTGGCACAGGTATGAAGAATAATTTCAGTTTATTGTTGAATTTCTGAGTTTAACAATAGAAAAATGTGTTTTAATTTGAATCAATGAATTATTTAATTTAAATATCATATTTGTCATTTACAAAGGGATCTCTTTTTTTATGTGAATATGATTTATGGATTTTATTTTTTGTCAGACTTGACATCTGCATGGAAAAGTTTGGCTCAGTCCAAAGCTGCTGTAAGTACTTGGAACACTTTTTGCTGAATAGTGCCATTTTTTTTAGTCAACATTTCACAAATTATTGCCAATTTGTAGAAGCAGTAATGCCATGTGCAGTATACTCACAGAATCTAAAGTGTCCAACACTTGTATTCCCCTCTTTGTAGCTGCGGCACATAGAAAACCGTATAGAGGCCACTCCAGGAACAGGAGTACTCCTAGATTCTGTCATTGACCTCCCCAAAAAGAAATCATCCAGGACTGTTCATGGCAAGGGTCAGTTATTGAATACGTAAGTGAAAAACAAATAAATGTTTTAATGTGATTATAACATTGCTTTCTCCACCACAGATGGACAACAAGTTGATGACTTAAGAGGGTTTTCAAAGTCAAGGAGTAGAAGTCACCAGAGTCCAGAGAAGAGCAGCTCACGCAGCCCCTTGAGAAATACCACCCACAACAGCAATGTCAGAAGTAGTAACAGTGTGGAGTTCAGGGAACCGCTGGCCTCATACAGGTACAAATAATGCTCTAAAACACGTTATTTAAACACTCTTGCCCCCTGTTCTAAACTCTGCTCCCATATTTGTGTAAGACAGATTAGTGTTGTAGTCAAGGGTTAATCTGTAGTTTTATATTTATATTTCCAAAAGTAGTTGTATTCAGTATTCCTCCTCATTTCATCAATTATTGAACATTTTGATTGAAAACATTCATTTCTTCTTCTATAGTCTATGGCCACCCTTAAGTGTTTTTTTTTCTGCATACTCTGTGAGCAGTAAATTAAGAGAAAATCTTGATCCTCTTGCTGATCCCATGTAATCTGGTTTGTGTTCAGAGAGGCCACCCCTCCACCACATCCATCCTCTCAGTTTGAGGCCTACAGTCTGCAATCAGTGCCAGGGTCTTCGCACCCATCCTCTCCACCTCCCTCAGAATCTTTGCCCAGCCAGCTTGTCTACCAGAGAGACAACAGGGACAAACAGACAGACAGGGACCTGGACAGCACACACTCCTCAGCTCTGGAGAGCACTGAGGTTCGCTACCTCAATGACCAGCCAGTCCTGGACACTCTGAGGACTGAGGAAAGCACTCCCAAAGCACAACTCGGCATGGATAGTCAAGATTCAAGCCCACATGTAGCTGCAACACCGGGCTCTGTACAGCGAGGGGAGAGCACTCCCTCCACCAGCCCTGGCTCAGTTTCCCAGCGATTGGAGAACCTAAGGCGACATCAGCCTGATGATAAGTTGGAGAAACTCAAGGAGCGCATTCGAAGGCAGAGACAACATCTGGAGGAGGCTGCAGAGAGAGAGAAGCTCCTGGGTTATCTAGAGCAGCCCATAATGGCATTTGTAGAGAGCAACAATGCTGCTACAAGTAACATGCCCACAGCCAAAATACGCAAAGTGGCAGCTGCACCACCTGCACCAATATATAAAGGTATTTTTATATTAAAACTGGTTTCTCATTTTTAGATTTAGATTTGTTGTGAGGCAAATATTAGGAAATAGATTCACATTCAATCTTTTTATTCTCAGGGTTCAACAGTATTGAGACAAAGATCCGGACTCCCGATGGGAAAGTTTGGAAAGAGGACGAATTTCATAACCTCAGCAGAGAAATATACAGAGACCTTTCACGACAGTTTGCTGGTAAACAGAGAGTACACTTTTTGCTTGCATTGCTGTTTGAATTTTATGCCTTTGCCATGAGGTCGCAGATTTGATGTTTATTTTCTTGAGCTTATAAAAATCCCGATTAAGCATGGAGAATGGTAGTGATTGGACATGTTTGGGTTCTTGTATGTTTCTAGGATCTCTTCCAGCATACAAGAACTTTTGGCATTGTGTATGCCTGAAAAAAATCCATAGAAATGCATGCTTGATGTATGTTGTTGGACCTTCATCTGCAAGGGACATAGTTGACCATTGGGATTGATCAGTCACAACTATGCTAGTATCCTGATTTATCAGTTGTGTTAACTTAAGTTATTTGCGTAGCTACCAGTTTAAATATGATATTTAACTTGCAGTCTGTTTTATTGTTTGACTTATTCTATGTCTATTCTGTGTTTAGAGACCACCAAATCCAAGCATCAGCAGCAGGCAGAACAGAGAGCAGACGGGTCCAAAGAGAGGAGACCCAGTAAACCAGTCAGGAAGGTCCACAGAGCTGCCCCTGTGTCTGACCTAAATGCAAAAGCAGGTATAATAATCCTCTTTTATGTGTGAGGGCCAACCCACCCTCTGATCTATTTTTAATTAGTGACAGTAGGAAAGCTAAGCATGTGGAACAGTCTGGCAGGATTTTGTTATGGGTCAGTGCACATGCTGCAAAACCAAGAGCCTCAGATGTTGAAAAATCTCTTTGGTTATAACATTCTATTGACTATTAATGTTTTTGTTTATTCATGCATAAGTTTTTCTTTTTAACATAACCAAGTAAACTTTTCATGAGTGATGTCATTTAAGTGGTTGTTATCATATTCCAGTCTTTTGATTGTATGCACACAGGCAATGCAATACAGCCTCAAAAAGCACTCTGTTCACATATGCAAACAAATCATCAGATATATATCCAAATATGAATTATTCCATTTAGGACAGTAAGAACATTCATCCATTTGGATTCAAACACACTGCATTACTCTCTGTACTTTCCATCCACTTAATGCAATAAAAGCCCTGTATGTGTTCCATTACAAGAACCAGAGACATTATTGGCTGTTCTTGTAGTGTTAAGATTCTAATTCCTGCAGTAATTTGTAGTATGTGTGTCATGCAGTTTGTGACCACTAAGGAGCATGCTGTATAGACACATAGAATAGAGCTTTGACAGCTGAGAAAACTCCCTGCCCCAGCACAAACACACACCTTAAACATGTGTAGCCATCTAGCCATGTTCATCATCTCTGTTTGTGGGGATATGGGAATGCACCATGAAGTGACTTTATTTATCATTATAAAGAATTAGCATTTTAAAAAAAAATTGGGTGCCCCTTTAAAGACATTTGATCTCTCACTTCCTGTCTTCATGGTTGTTTCTTCTAACTTGTGTTATTTCTCAAGTCTGGCTGGTCTCAGTTTCATGTTGGCACAGGACTATAAATAGGCTTCTCAAATCTGTGGCCAGGTTCAGTCAGCTCATCCATGTGGCACAAACAGCTGCTTGGTTTGTTGATGCACAGCTTCATTACTGTGAACTGCTCTTCACGAGAATGCAGTGATAGTGGAAAGTGCTTGGAAAGATAATTCCAAGTAGAGGGATACTGCAGTTGTGTTATTATACTGAGGCCAGAAAACAAAGCGGGTAGAATGAATGCAGAACTATTTACTTACAAATGGCCACGAGTAAAATACCAGGTTCTGTAATTTAAGAAACTGAAAACTGGCAACATACAAAGAGTGACATATCCTCAATTTTTAAAAGCAGACTTAATCTGGTGTAGCTCTTTTGGTTGGTAGCTGTTCTACTAAAGCCATATGTCTAAGAAGCTGCATTCCTGTTTTTCTATTCTCTGTCTACACTTACCTATAGTCGGTGCACTGTTTTAAAATGCAGTGCTTTTTAATGACGGTAGCTAAGGTGTAAAACATTTTTTTGCAGCAATAAGTCCTGCATCATGGCGAAAGGGCCAGAAGCTAGTAAAGATGGTACTGGGTCCACATCCAAAGCTTCCTAGAGAGGAGGACCATCCCTGTTCAGATGGCAGAATGAATCAAACAGGTATGGGTCAGTAACTTATATAGACATGCATACCACAACAACAGCATACCATAACAAGATGAATATCCACCTTGCCCCACCCACTATCATATGTGTGGTTCAGTTTTTTTTTAAATCTGCCTTCACTGTTTGCTGTAAACCTTTAACCTCTAAAAATTAATAATCGTCACATTCATTCAGTGATTTATCTGTCATAGGATTTATCTATGTATTTGGAACATATTATTACAAAGTAAACCAGACAATTTGGATGTCTGGACATATTAGGCAAGTCAGACAACAGACCCAGCCAAAGAATATCATTAAATAAATAGTCAATAGTTTCTGCTCCACAGTCACAGCCATACTCTCTCATAAACACTATGTACCTCTGTGTCTAGTGTGTCTGTAGTGTGTGCCACTGACCGGAAGGAATAGAGATTGACTGGCTTTTCTGGATGGATGCACAATAAGACTTGGCCTGATTTTCCAGAGGCTGTCCCAAGAACATGTAGCATTACTGTGGGGAATGTCAGGAAAGGGCAAGGAATGCAATGAGGCTCACTACTGATATCTATAACACTGTAGATGATATGGTGGATAAAATTTTTCAGTTTGTCCTAGATTGGTGTTTCCTCTCCCCTCAAGCTTAATTTTGTTATATGTACACTGCATAGGTCTGATTATAATGTGTAGTTGTAAATGTAAAGAATGACCACAGAGTCAACTTTGTCTAGCATTTGGCTATTTATCAGCATGCCCTGTGTTACTTGTTTCTTGATTTT
Organism: Ambassis agassizii; assembly: GCA_036025115.1. Lineage (NCBI taxonomy): Eukaryota > Metazoa > Chordata > Actinopteri > Ambassidae > Ambassis > Ambassis agassizii. Next base: position 5,477 of record JAVQJX010078094.1, read on the forward strand.
CATTATCAGTCTTTAATATGGTTACTAATTACTGGCTATAACATCTTGCTTTTCTGGAAATCTTGCCAGCTGCCCGTCATCACTCAGACACGCATTCAGAATCAAAGAGACGATCTCGCTCACACAGCACAGAGAGGCCTCATGTTGGACTTCAGGGGCAATCCAAGAGCCACTCCACAACTACATCCATTCCCCTGTCTGCTGCTCAGGACAAGGCCCCAAGGGGAGCAAGCACAGATCTGTTGTCAGCAGACATCCAAGGAATACTCGATGACCTCCAGCTGGAGTGCAGTGCAGCTGAGAAGGAGGGCAGAGCTCGGAAAAGGTCTCGGGGTGGTAGTAGTGGAAGGAGAGGAGGTTCAGGGTCACGAACGAGAACACCTGTCTCTACTTGGGCAACCACTGTGGCACCGAATAGCTATTCAAGAGTTAGCCGCAGCGCCAGCCCCACTACACACCGACCAGAAACCGTCAACATGACCGAAAAGGGGCACAAGAAGCGACACTATGATGCAGACACAGTTCGTCAGTACATTGCTCGGCAACAAGAGGAAAGAAAAAGACGTCTGGCAGAGGAAAAGAGGGCTCTGAAGGAGGAGGCAGAGAAGAGAAACCAGAGACTACAGGAGCTGTACAGGAAGCAAAGAGAAGTTGCTAGAACTACTGGGTCGCCTATGGATGGCCCTGTGGCCCCTGTACAGAAGAGACTGCAAGAGACCTACACTAAACTGCTGCTAGAGGAGGCACAGCAGGACAAGGATGCCACTCAGGCACACAATGCTACTTCCTCTAGTCAAATGGTACTGTACCCATGCATAAAACACAGGAATTTTGTTTCAAATTAAGAGTTGAGGAACTTAATAATAATCACAGAAATGGCTATAATATGTTTATTTAATTTTTCCACAGAGACCAATGTACCAGCCCTCAGGCGAGTCTGACAAAGAGAATAAAAGGCAAGAGGCACCACAGAGCCCCTCAAGCAGTGATAGGTCTCTAAATGATCAGCCTCCGCCTATATTATCCAGGTACATACATGCAAACCTGTGAGTTTACTTGCCTCACGCTTCAGCAAGAATGACTAGCTTTCTACACTTGCAAAGGTATACTAACTACTGTATCTCTTTTAACTATTGTTCTACTGACAACCAGGAAAACATCTGACTCTGAAACAGAGAAACTGCTTGTTCACAAATGAATGACAGTTTTTTTTGTTAAATGTCCTGTAAAATTTATTCTTAATTCTAAATTTTGCAGGAATGAGCTTGATGTTGGAGTTGCTTCCTTACTCCAGCCGGACCATCTGTGCCCACCTGTTAGACCCACAACATCTCTGAACAATAGCGCCCAAGCATCCACCAATGAACATCTTCTCTCACAGCTACTACGGTTGGAGAGAACAATGGCTGCTAGTGACACCCTGCGACCAGCCACAGTACTTTCCTACAAGTCACAGTCCAAAATGTCTCGCATCGAAGCCCTCAAGGCCAAGGCCGCATCGCTCTCTACCCGCATAGCGAGTGAGGCACGGAAGCTTGCTGGAGAAGGGATTAACTGTGGCGCATCAACTTCAGTGGACGTGGATACCATTTTGGTTCCTAGGCCCTTTGATCTTGATTGCTGGGGGGAAACGCCTGTACGTGCTACAGAAAATAATGACATGGCTCAGAGGATGAGGATTTTGTCGAGCACAGGTCACAGTTCATACAATGGCACACCACTTCCAGGTGCAGGCAATCTGCAGTCCCTCAGGGAGCAGAAAGAAAAGAATGACACACTTGCCCGTTGCCTCAAGCCACATACAACGTCTGCTGACAGAATGGAAAGGAGGAAACTAGTCAATGGTTTGGAGAAGGAAGGCAGATTGGACAAAGTAGCACAAAGGGTACAGTATGAGAAGGAGGAGAATCAGGCAGATCTACATGACTCAAGTGCTGGTTCCATCAGTGAAGGTCCTCTGCTGAGTGAAGGGAGTTTCTCTGAGGATGAAGCAAGCCCTCCTCACATCTCCAGTAGTCGTGCACCTAGAGCATCAGATTACCAACGAAAGGATTACCAACGACTTTCTGAGTTTCAGAGGGAGGCAACAAAGTGTCCAGCCCTCAACTCAACCTTTGCACAGCATGACGGCAGCAAAGCACCCTGGGAAGAGCTGGACAAAGGAAGCCCTCTAAGTGTAATCAACATTTTCACCAGAAATCTTAATAGCCACATTAAAGGTAAGTTCATATATGGTTATCTGATTACTATGAAAATGATATCAAATGTGGTGTCAATCTAAAAAAAATGCTGTCTGGTCTGTCTCTTCTTTGTCCTCTAGTGAGTGAAAGAACTTCAGAGAGGAATTCTCCCACTGCTCATTCTTTGCACGCTGGAAATGCCCCAAATGAAGCAGCAGTCTATGAAGATGACTTTGTATCATCACATAGCAGCAAGGCCAGTGGGCAGTCAAAAAGAGGCCCCGGTTCTCCAAGGTGAAAAATTGACCACTGGGTGGCATTAATGTCACACAGATAGAAAGTTAATACAGCCATTTAAACAGTAACGTTTTCCTTCATGGGTTTTCAATTGAAGAATAACCAGAATAATAGACAAATTGTTTTTTTTGTCTTTGTTCCAAGTCCATGTTAATTTCAAATCAATTCAAAGGATTTACTTGAATAATACAGAACTCTAGTGTTATTACTGTTTTCTTCCATGTCTGTGGAGTGGTGTGTTGTATCTAGTACTTTTTGTTCTAATTTATGTTGTTTATGTGCCATCTTTATTTTACACCACCCAAATGAAAATTTCAATGAAGGATTGGACGTTATGTATTGATCTGTCCTTTGTTTCTATTAGCATGAACAGCCACTTTGAAGAGCTGACAAGGAGGTCACCTTGTGAGAAGATTACAGGAGGCACTTATTCCCAGTATTCATCCTTGCATTCATCTATTCACTCACCACATCTGTCATCTGGTTCAGCATCTGGCTCTTCACCACTCTCCAGGCACTCATCCAGAAGAAAAGGTGAGAATGATTTTTTGTTGTTGTTTTTGCATTATTTTGTTTTTATTTTTATTTTTCTTATTTGTTATGTAAATTCTGATTTATTGCTCTATTTTTGCAGTAACAGATGTCTCTGTTGCACAGTAGAATTATACCATTACCATTCCTCTACAGGTACAGCATCTGACCAGAGTGATGCCACTCTTGTTGAGGAACACAGGAACTCTTGCTCACCACCCTCAGAAGCTTCTGACTCCAGAAAGAGAGACTCTGACAAAAGCTCTCCACACAGCCAGGCCAAGAGTGTCCACTCTAATGACACTTTAGGTCATTCTCAACAAAGGTAATGATTCTACCTCATTAAAGTTATAGCTTTGCTATAGTTGAGTGATGGATTTGCAAAAAAGATCTTGCCCTCAGTATTCTCCTGTGTATTCTTCTGTTATGATAATCTATGGAGAGGTGGATGAATGATGAATACTGTTCTCACACGTTAATATGATCCTTGCATCCAGTTGTGTCTGGTATTTCCTTCCCTCCTGATGTTTGGTGACTTAAAGTGTTTCGGCATAGTGCTATTGGTGCTCAGTAGAATATTTTATGCTGTACTTGACATGGGAGGTTATGATAGACATTTGTGTGTGTGGTTGTATTTCTTATTTGTTGCATACTTTTTGTATCGCAGTGGTTTTGTTATAAATGGAAATCTTTTTCACTTTATACAGATCAAGCTGTAAATGTTAATCTGTGAAGTTATGGTTTCCTTCACTAATTATTTGTAAGCTGAACTAAGATGGACTTCTCTGTGCTCTTAGGGATGAATAGGTTGTCTTCATCTGTCCTACCAACACAGAAACCTCCACTTGGTCTATACTGTTAGCTGTTATCCAAAGTAAATTTATTTGGGCTTGACTAATTGCTAAACAACTCTTAGAAAGGAACCAGTTGAGGCTGCCAGTGTAAACAGTCTTGTGGCTTGCTGTCCTGTTGAAGGCTTGGGGATTTAAGCAGCTGTGTAGTGCCCAGCAACAGGAGCTCCAGTTCGACCCAAGACAGAAAACACTGGTTATTTTGTTTTGCGGGCCCACAGAGTGGTTGGTTGGGTCAGTCAGTCTGACCACAGTTTGGGCTTGCTGCCAGAGGAAAGGAAAGAGTTTTTTTTTCTTTTAATCTCACTGTGAAGTAGTGACATTTGAGCCCTCTAATGGTACTCTGAAGCCCAGGTGGCAGATTCTTGGGATTCTGTTAAGTCTGTGTGTGTCATTAACAATAAAGGCAAGACCTTCTGACGTTATTGTACTGTATATTTCCTAATGTGACTCGCTTGTGGTGAGGCAGAAAATTCTAGGAATGATTCAGATTTGAATTTTTTGACAGTACATGTTCTACAAGGATATTTTCTTTTGGCATATTGTGTTCATATCTTTGTGCATTGACAGCTGGTTTAGCATTGGTGTTGGCACTGTTGTGCTATATTGATAAATTAATTCAATGAAATTGTAATGATTGTTAAAAAATGTGTTTTGAAGGTAGGGTGTATGGTGATCTCTTTAGACATTATCCTTGGCCTCTGATCCTCCCCAGGCAGCACAATGGAGCCATTCATGACTGGGGCCTCTAACAGCAGGGTTCTAAGGTCCAGGGACCTGGGGCCTCATCTTTATTATTTGACTACTTCACTGTCTTCACCAACCAATTCTGCAAAGCATGCTACTGCAACAAAACCGACAAACATATTTTTTCTAATTTAAAAAAATGTGTATAGTTGTGTTTTGTTTCAAACACAATTAATATTGTTTACTTTTCTGTTGTAGGCCCAGACTGGCTTCTCCTTTTGCCTCTGCAGACCCTGGATCTCCTCCAGGAGCACACTCTTTCAGTGAGCCTGTGAAGAGTGGCTCTCTGGACACACATTATCCAAACAAAGTTACCTCAGCTCGGGAGGAGAGAAGTGGGAGAGCAGAGACCAGGCCTACAGGTAAATATGCAGTGAGCTTACTTGATTTGATTTGATTTGATTTATTGTAGATTTTTGTCAAATTGTCTTTGGCTGGTGTTCTTTTTTAATGAATTCTTTCTTGCCTTTTCCTTCCATTCAGGTGAACTGCAGTATTCACCTGCTGTCCTGCAGCAACGTATGGCAGCAGAGCTGCAGTACCTGGACTCCATAGAAGAGTCAGTCAGACAGCTAGGAGATGTGGAAAGGCTGATGAGTGTATCCATGGCACAGCAGGAGAGCACGTCACTGGCCCAGATGCTCAAAGTAAAGAAAAGATTTTCTTTTTCTTCAACTGTGTCACCTATGTTTACATAACTGAATTTGTTAATATTTTCAAAAAGAGTTGAGGCCTCAACTCTTTTTGAATGAAAATGACCTGGATGACTGAGAACCTTCACCGACATGAAGTTGTTAATAATATTATTGCATGTCCTCATAATGTTGCTGATATAAACGGTGAAGTTTGTAATATCTGTGTTTTCTTAAACTTTATGAATGTGAATGAATTTTAGTAATTTATAATGGACTTATTTAAATAGTTAATGAATGCTATGTATTTCAGCCTTAATTTACCTTAGAACTGTTGTTTTTCTTAAAGACTGTGTGGATACACTTGATTGATGTAAATTGATGATTGGTTTTTGATCCTACAGGCCAAGCAGCAGCGTCACGAGCGTGAGCTCTATGAGTTAAAGATCAAGGCTGAAAGAGAAGCACTGGAAGCACAGCTACAGCTGGAGGAAAATAGACAAAGAGTTGCCAGGGTACTGCCCACATTAGCCATATTGAATCAGTTTATAGGCACCAACAAAATCTATGTCTATGAGTGGTTATATTTCTATGTTTATAATGTGTATGTGTGCTTTTGTCCAGGCCCATATAGAACTGCAGGAAAGCTTGGCAGCAACTCAAAGAGAGACTTTGGAAGGCCTCCAGGAATCAACTACTAAGATGATGAGTCAACAGGCAGAGGCAGCGCGGTACACAGTTGATGCAGCCCAACACATTAAAGAGGTTAGCAATCACTTCCTTTTCTCTTCCTGGAAAACAGCTTTCTCTTCCCATATTTTATAATAAAATATAAGTTGTTTGATGGAGTTATAGGAAAGAAATTTATATATTTATAAACCCCTTGATCTGTGTTTTTAGATGACGGAACTGGTACGGTCACAGATGGCAGGAACTTCAATTGTCCCTCCTGTTGCAATTGATTCATCTAAATTGGATCAGCAGAAAGGACGGGACAGCTCTTATACCTTACAGACACAGGACAAAGCAGACACTGACAGGTAAACCAAGAACTCTTAGTATTTACATGTTTCTTTCCTTAAATATTACATTTTCTAGCCCCAATTGTGTTGCAAGTAGGCTGTGTGTCTATTAATATTGACGTTTCTTTTGCATTCCCTCTTGTAGCTTTCAGAGTGAGGTATCAAATCGAAGAAGTAGATCAGAAGAACCCGTGTCTTCACCAAACAGTCTGAGTCACTCAGACTCGCTACGCCTTAGAAGACTCAACCTCAGGTATCAGTTAGTGCTGTTTTTTTTTAAATCAGATTTTGGGAAAAGGAAGCCAAAAGCAAATCGACCCATTTCTTCTTTCCCCAGTGGAGCTGACTCTAGCAGCCATACAAGTCCATCGCATGTATCTTCTGACCACTATAAAAGGACAAAAAAAGAGCCACGAGAGGGTAAGGACAGGAATGAAGGAGGCAAAGAGAGACCACAGATGGATGTGACCAGCAGCTCCATAGAGGAGGAAGTTCCTGCAGCAGCCAACGACTCCCTATATAGTGACAATCTTCCTCCTATTGCTGATGAGAAAGGTACTTTACCGGATCGCCAACACGCATCAGAATTAAAAAGTTGAAATAATGCAATTGTTATGCTTGTTATGTTATGTTATGTTTCCTTCATATTTATTTGGCAGTTACAGTCTACATTACATTAGTATCAGCATCACTGTTTGAAAGTATAAAAATCTGGTACTGGACACATGATGACAAATGTGTCCACAATTGCCCTCTACACATTGTCCAGAGAGTGAATATAGCTATTGCAATTTAAACTGTTTATCTATCTCTGGTCCTCTAGGAGAGACTACATCAGTGGCAACGGAGTACTCGCTTAAGTTTGATGAGTCCATGACAGAAGATGAGATTGAGGAGCGCTCCTTCCGTTCTCTGCTACCATCTGAAGCACATCGCCGTGGAACTATGGAGAAGTCTCGCCATCACGAGGAATCAGAGGATGATGGAAACAATCATAACTCAACCCTGGTTTCTGCATCAAGGTCACTTAATACCTTAAAGGTAAGAGGGCAGTCATACAAACATTGGCCAACATAAACCATTTATGGGTCAGTGGTCAGCGATTTATGGAGCCAATAACCGCTGGAACAGACTTCAGCCCCCTTGTGCCCCTGTAGTACAGGAGAAACACAGGTTCAGAAAATGGATGGATGGATGAAGTCAGTGGGTGTTACAGAGTGTATGCGTTGATAGGTTTAGTATATGATGCTCATTTAATGTCTTTGTTTACATTTCCGCCTGTTTTCATTCTTACATTTTCTATCCGTTTAACTTTTCCCTCTAATCTTTTCATTTAATCTATTCTGCAGTCTCAAGATGCAAACATAGCCTTCTCTGGTGGACAGGACAGCTTTTCCCAGTTCACTATGGACATGGTGCGTCAGTACATGAAAGATGAGGAGGTAAGATTGCAGCACCAGAGCTCCCTGCTGCGACTTCGGCAGAAGGCTCTCAAGGAGAAGGCCAGGATGGAGCTTGCCTGGCTTGAGCACCAGAAAAAGCGGCTGAGGGACAAGGGGGAGGATGACAAAATGCCACCAATCAGGAAGAAGCAGAGGGGACTACTTTTGAAACTACAGCAGGAGCAGGTATGTTATCACAGCGGGGGACATTTGAGCTTTTCCAGCATACTGTATTCTTACCTCTGTCCAACAAACCAATGTTCTGTCTCAATCTGCTAATTTTGTCAGGCTGAGATTAAGCGGCTTCAAGAGGCCAACAAATCGGCAAGGAAGGAAAGGCAGTTGTTGCTGAAACAGCAGGAGGAGATTGAACGGATGAGAAACTCAACACTTAGACTGAAGGAACGTCTTAAGTGTGCTGGGGTTGAAGCACCGCCTGTAAGTGCAGTCATCACCACAAGCGTTTTAATGTTTTACTCCATAGAAACAGTCTTAATAACATGAAAAACAACTTTTAATCAAAACACTATACAACTATACTATACAAATTAATGATTTTCCTCTTTTTATGTCTATAATCCAGGAGACCCCAGTGTCAGAGCCCGCCGGGTCTGGAACTGCTTCTCCCAGCACGAGGCATCCTGGCGATATTCGCAGCCCATCTCCCTCACTCTCCATTTCTGGAAGTGAGACTAGCAGCATCATGCAGAAGCTCAAGAAGATGCGTTCTCACATGGATGAAAAGTAAAAAAAAGTCTTCTTTCTCTGTTCATATCTTACTTTAGGTCTGTGTTCCCCTCTATTTTATTTTAATGATAATGTAATTTTAAAACAATATTATATTCCTACTTAAAAGTTTAGCAAAATCAGCAGAGGAGTTTTGTAGAAATTTGGTGGAAATTTACCCAAATTTACTATGAACTTCCTTGAAACTGATGGTGACATCAGTGTGTACCATCTTTTTCTTATTTTTTGAAGTGCTGTGGATGCGAAGATAAGCATGCTCTCTTTTGTACTTCAACTATACCGTAGAAACCACAGACTCTGCAAAAACATGCCTTGAATGTCAGATTCCTCTAGTTTTTGATGTACAAGAACATCAGAAAATTTCAATGCGCCAAAATTTTTTCATCACCTCATTTAATACATATGACACAAAAGGGTTGTCCATTTCATCAATTTTATTACACCTATCTCCTTTTTTTGTTGAGCACGGGCTTGGTGCTCCAGTACGTCCTCTGAGACTTTAGACTTGGCTTCAAGCCTTGGTCAGGTGATTTTAGAGCCTCTCATGACTGGGTAGCTCAACAAGTCTGGTAATTGTTCTGGGTTTTAGGATTTATAATCTTGGACAGCAGCATTTAAGAAATTTTCAGGGCTGAATTTGTTTACATTTATACAACACAATTAGTATTAGTTTGACCGTGGCATGTTTTTAGTAAATTCCTTGGATATGTATTCAGTATATATGGTTTATAAATGAATGTGCCATTGAACTCTCTCCCTCAACCATGATCTCATGCCTACATACCCCAAAGTACTATTGAATAAAATGTTCATTACGGAGGCATCATACAGCAGCATAGTCCAGTAGAAAGTCCTTATGTGCTACATCCCTAACAGATAGCTGACAGACTGACACTTTGGGTGCATTTAAACACATTTTCTCATATCACTCTCTCCCTTTCTCTCTACTTGTCTTTCTCCTCTCCGTCTTTTGTGTTTCTTTACATTGTGTGTGTGTGTGTGTGTGTGTGTGTACATGTCCATGGCTGTTTGTGTGCCTCTTTTAAATTGTTTGTTGCGTGCTTGTGTGTTATAGACACTGTTCTCCTGTCCACTACTTCTTCTCTGTGTTCACTGCCCACCATTGGGCCTCCCTCAGTGTCTGTCTTCCCAAACTCCAACCTAAATTCCAGCTCTTTATCTACAAGCAGTTGGTCAGGTACTGTACAGTACTCTCTACCTCTCCACCTAGCCCTGCCCCTGTCCCCTACCTCACCTCCACCCCCCCATCCCATGGAACATGCTTGTATTCGTCCACCTGCACTGGGACCTTTGGGGTTGGAGTGGTGATTGATTGTGATTGGATATGTGGTTTGTTTGAGGTTTCTGTGGGATATTAAGGTTTTTAACTTCCAATCATGTAAGGAAGAGTGCCCAAGGAAAGCTCCTTCATTTTAATAAACCAACATTTTGACAATTATATTTTAATTAAAACATATTTTTTATATTTGGTTCCAGATAAATTAAAAGTATTTTTCCCCAAATTAAAAAGTTGAGGTAACAAGAACTATAAATGATGGTCAAAGGTTGTGTTTATTTAGGAGGAGTCTTCCTTGTTGGATGGGAATCTCGGGCTTAGATCTGGGATTTCACAAATATTTGTGGTGCTTAATTTAAAACTCTTCCTCTTCCCTTCTTTCTCCTGTTAATTATTATGTGTAAAAAAAAACTTGCAACTGCAACCCATTATTGATATAAGATGTTTTGATAAAACTTTTGTAGAAAACAGACCAG
>JAVQJX010078115.1:0-11768 GCA_036025115.1 Ambassis agassizii
TGTGTGTGTGTGTGTGTGTGTGTGTGTGTGTGTGTGTGTGTGTGTGTGTGTGTGTGTGTGTGTGTGTGTGTGTGTGTGTGTGTGTGTGTTTTTAAATCTGTGCCAGAATCCAGCAGACACTCACACCCGTACATACAATGGCCAGTCGTCGTGCTTTATTTCTCATTTTTTTTGTTTACAATTAAAATCAGGAAAGTGCTCCAACACCTTTTGGTTCCTCTTCTGTTTAAGGTTTCTTGCTCATCTTTTCCACAGCGACGTCTGTGCAGCACCTTGCACGTAGGGCTAGAATAGAAGACGAGCAAAACAAACCATCCACCTTTTGCAAAAAAAAAAAAACACATTTGCTGTTTTTTTCCAGGAGGCAGGTCGGGGTTAAGCAGAGTTTACAGTGGACAGGCGCTCAGTTCTAACCTTTGGGGTGGCAGCGTTACAGTTTTATTCTTAGCCTGCCATTCCAGGGTGTCTGTGTCTTGCGGAAACTATCAGTTGCCAGGCCTGATGATTGGACCGCGGCCGCCTCACCCGCCTGTCCTGCGATGCGGCTTTTTCAGTTCTCTTGTCCCCACTGATGTCACTGTCGCCAGCTGCGAGGGGGGGGGGGGCTGCTGCTTTCAAGCGGCGTGATTGACAGAACAGGAGATACACCCCCTCCCTCACACACACACACACACACACACATCCCCGTCAGTGCAGTATGTGTCTCTGCTTTTGTCCAATTATAGACTTCGGCCCCTGCAGGCGGGGCAGTGAGAGCAGGGACACATCAAAGCTGATCTGCACCGCAGCTGCAAAGCAAGGTCCAGCCACCAAAAACTGATCATTTGACAAGTACCTGACTACACACATACACGCTGGAAGATATAATTGTGGAATGATGAACCCCATCTTCTGTCTCTGCTGCATTTGATGATGATAACAATAATAGTTCAGGGATGTGGAGGAAGTGAGGGAGATGAGGGGAGGGAGGGGTGGATCTGATCTCATCTTTGATCACATGTCTGTCGAAAAAGTCTGGCTCGCCAGTTGGGCGCTGCAGGCCTTCCTCCACCTAGAGACCCAGGCTCAGGTCATGTTTTTTCGAGCGACGTGTTATTTATTTGTCAGTCTGACGAAGCTGCACAGTTCCAGCATTAGTCATGTTTGGAGCCCGAGCCGGCTCATACGGCTTTCATTACCCGTGCTATTATGATAAAAAGATGTTTCTGAGAGAGCTGCGTCCATATTTATTCTTTGCGATGGAGACAGACGCAGAGAGACAGAGAGGCCAGGTCCCACAGCCAAAACTACAGACAAAGATCCAAAACTACAAACCTGAAGGTGTTCATTTAGCCATCAGTGTGTCTTTGTGCCGATGTTACAAATGACCAAGAGAATATCTTTTAATGGAGACAAACAAAGACTTGGAGAGCAGACCGAGAGACTTAACGTCACGTTAATCCATCAGACACATCTTATCTGCTTTGCCCAATATCCTGAGCCTCAAAAGGAGGTGCTGTTATCAGACGTGCTTACATAATGAAGATTGGTGCATAGACGCTGTACATTGTGGCGCTGTTACAAAAAAAAAAATCTCACTCCTGTCTCTTCTTTTCCTTCGGCTGAGTGTGTTTGTGCAGACCAGAGGATTTTCTGAGCAGAATTTGTGCTCCAGTGTTCTGGCACCGGTCCGACAGTAACCCGGGCCGACAGAGAAACAGAGAGTGTCGGCGCCGAGGGAGCCACATTCATCTGGTGTGAAAAACACTGCTGCTCCGACACTTTGAACGGAAACTTTCTTACGCTTTTGTTGTCATTTGAAATAATGCGGCCAATAAAGTTTGAGCTCCTCTCATGACGGGACAGTGACACTGTGGTGTGTGTTTGTTTTTTATATGCACACCGAGGCTTCAGCAGCCCCAGTTTGGCCCGTTTTGTCAGAGAGTTTTTCCAGTCACTTTTTCAGTTATATATACATGTGTGTGTGTGTGTGTGTGTAAGACAGGGAAAAGAAAAGCAGAGTGTGTAAGGAATTGCTGTAAACAGATTATTCCAGCGCGATTGCGTGAAAAGACGTGGACGTTTCTATTGGGGCCGATCGCCCCCGACCTCTTTTAACCGCGCTCTCACGGCTCTATAGGTTTGACCACGGAGCAGCTTGGTAACAGGCCAGCCTGCTTCACATTCACTGTAATTATCCAGTTTAGTGAATAATACCGGAAAAGATACACAAAAGACTGAGTGTATGATTGAATTATGTCTCATTTTGAAATGAAGGTCAGGTCGTAGCTTTGCAAATAGAAAAATTCTTTGTAGCAGAGAGTGCTCATTGTGGGCTTTATTTGCTAATTTCACTGTACAGTGATTTTTAATTATTGGTGTAATTAAGGTTAGCTCAGTTCCGTTCTTTTTTAACTGACAGAAATATATTTATTTTTAAGAAATTAAATTCTTAATATGGATTAATGAGTGTAGTAAACAGAACCAATAAAATAAACAAGCTGTTCAGCCTTATTATTTATTTTTACGGTGCTACTTTCTCTCCTTCCTCGCACAAAATATGCATATTTTTCACCCTAGTTTCTCCTCTGTGTTTTATTTTTAGTCTCCCAACACTGTTTCATTTCAGTGTGTGAATTTGCATGACCAGTCCTCTCTCCTTTTCTCTGTACAGGCGCCAGGCCTGAAATCTGTCCGTCCGCTAAAAACATACGTATCCCCGTGCAGGAGGGGTGGCTTGGCTTCTGAGCCGCCTGAGCCGAGGGGCAGAGAGGGGAAGGAGAGGTGAAGACAGCAGAGGAGGAGAAAGAAAGACAGGAAGGAAAAGGAGTGTCTTTTTCTGGGCCATATCCCAGCAGCCAGATTCTGATCAGTCCGTCTCGCGCCGTCGTCCCGCGGTCCAGTGGAGCAGAGCCACGCGGAGGCTGCCCTGTAATTGGGACAGCTCTTTCCATACGGGAAAGACCGGAACATGGCGGCGAGTTCCGTCTCCTCCCGCTCCCGTATGGATTTTTATGTAAAAATTCTACACAGAAAACAAAAAAAAAATCCTTTTAAATAAAATCCTCCAAATGAACTCTTAATAATGATTAGATTTTAATTTTCTCTATGCTTAATTATTCTTCTTATCTTATGGTTAATAAACGTCAGTCATTGCTGTTATGGATGATATAGAGCGCTGATATAAAGTAAAAAGAAAAGCGTAGAATAAAGATAATGCAAAATGCCATGCTGAAAACAAAGAGAGAGGGAGGGCAGATATTCAGGCTAGTGGGGCTGGTTGGCAGCATTTGGCACCCAAAGCTGCAGCTCTGTTTAGAAGGTGCCAGCTTTTCAAACCGACACACGGTCTCTGCCAACTTCTCTCCTTCTGATCCTTTTCTTTCTCTCTCATTTTAACGTTTTCCCCCCCATATCCTTGTTTTCGCTTAACACTTCTTCCCCTTTGCGCCCCTACCAGCGGCAGCAGCACTCCTATGGCGGTTTCTCACAGCAGGACTGCCAGAAAAAAAAAGGGGGCGAGCTGCTGAACATTTAAACTTATTTTTTTTCGGGCACATTGGATAAAATGGCTATCGTGTTACCAGACAGAAAAAATATTTTCCACCATTTTTTGTTTTATCGTCTGTCAGCAGAGCGAATGTTGTTACTCGGTGTGATGGTGGATTCAGGTTCAAAAACAAAATGGAGGATAAAGCGCAGCTCCTCTCCAATCAGAGCATAGAATGATGCCACCAAAAAAAAAAAAAAAAACTGGCAAATTAGCAATTCTGAATAATTTGTCTTTTATAATGTGAGTATCGTTTTTTGTGTTTCTGGCAAAATGTCTTCAGAGGCAGAGCAGGAAATGTAAGTCAGGATTAATTGTACATCATCGGGACAGGGACCTGGGGCCCCTACTGAGACGAGAACCATGAGTGATGGGAGAAAGCGTTTAACACTGGGTGTGGGGGTGGATGGAATTACTCAATAATGATCAGAAAATTAGAGCCATTATTGAGGGAGAGTAAACAGGCCTCTCTAAGTGTGAAAGGCCTCTATTCAAGCCAGGACCAGGAGCAGGACTCCTTTCTTCCTTTCATGGATCCACCCATGGCCTCGAGAGCCCCGCTTTTGTTCCCTGAAATAACGGAGTGAATATATGGGGTCGTGGAGGTGGGCCCCCCCCCCCCCCCACACCCTCACAGTATGGACTAGAACTATGACTCCTGAGGTACATAGCATTTTAACAGCAGCTTTTTTGGCTCCACACTTGCAGGTTTTTATTCCTAATTGCTGTCTGATGTATTAAACCAAGTCTGTGTCACAGAGTTCAGAAAATCTGGCAGCTTCTTTTTAAAGTGTTTTCTACGTCTGTAAGTGCACCTGGGTGTCTCTTCTCCAGCAGCGCTCTGGAGTATTCCGGAGAGTCGACAGTCAGGGGATGGTGGGTGTAAACTTAGGCGCTAATGTGACTACTTCCGCGTTTGTCAGCGCAAAATGTTCTAATTAACGGATAAATAAATAAACTCAAGACGTCTCTGAGCAACTGAACAGCGAATGCAGCGCTCAGATGGGGACAAAGAAATAAAGAGAGGGATTTACACTTTGAACGAGCCGTTAGAGAGAATAAAGGAGTCTGTGCTTTTTTTTTTTTGGTTCACATCTTTCAAGCGCTTCAAGATTAGGATGATTCACGTTAATAAAGTGTGTAGCAGTTTTAATGATGACTGCAGTTAAGTCTTTTATTTGAGTCCTATCCACCAGATAAAAGCAGTTCTTTGAGTACCTCTCTTCTCTCCAGTGTTATCGTGTTCAGTCCATCCTGTGAAGAAACTCTCTCCAGGGCCGAGCTGCCGTCCAGCTCACCTGACACTTCCACTCTTTTTCCCTCCGTCTGTTTTCTGTACGGACGGCCAGCTCCATTTCACAGGCTTCATTTTGGATGGTAACATTCTCATTATACCCGTCAACTGTCAGCGCTCAACTCTCTCGTCTATAATTTCAGACTCATTTGAATTCTTATTGGCAGCTTGGATGCATAAATTTCTTAAAAGATAGGAACTCTCTTTCTCTCCCTGGTGAGTGATGAAATATAGAGAAGAATCAGGGAAAAAGTCTGTATTATTAGTATTCATTTATCGGAAAACAACACATGTTGGATTTTAAGATTTTTTAATTTAATTTTAAGACTAATTTAAAGGGACAGTTCACAGTTGTTATGGTGCGAATTAAGAAGTTTAAGCAGTCTCTAATGGAAGGAGAGTTAATGGACTTTGTTGTGGTCAAAGTTCTAAAAACCTCATGTCCTGGGTATTCAAAGAAGGATGATGTTTACAAGCACATGTCAGCTTATTAGCTCCTTTATATGGTTCAGTAAAAAAAAAAAAAGTTAAAATCTGACATCTGAACGCTTTGTTGTTTTTAAAAACGTGAACTGTCCCTTTAACTATCACATCCAACCATGCTCTGAATCCATGTAAAGGCTGATGAATAGAGTTGCCATGGCCACGCAGCCCCCCCTCTCAGTGCACCTTTCCTGGGTGATATCCAAACAGTGTCAGCCACTGGCCTGGTTGGCACGATGAGTGGCCATGCAGGGCTGGGCTGCTTCTGCAGCACTGCAGCCCCGATCAGAGCACGGAGCTCTGCCAGAGGAATCCACTCAGATCACTTTCACTGTATAGAGGGCATCCCCCGCATACACACAGACAGATGGATAGATAAGCTGCTACCTATACAACGCACAGGCAGTACAGGTAGCTGCTGCTGCGCTCAAAAAAATAACTTGTAATCCTCAGAGAGAAGGGAGGATATTAAATTTTCTTGGCTTTGTGATCTACTATTTCTGGACATATTAAACACTTATCATTGGACATGGACCAAGTGAGACATATAAAAATGTCACTGTAATTTTAGAGGGTTTTTTTTTTTTCCTTTAATGTTTTTCACACATTGAGTTCAGTCCACAGGGCTGAATATGTGTATTCTAAGATGGCAGCTGAGATGTAATTTAATTACAAAAGCAGGGGGCTCTGTGATGTAAAACACTCTGGATTTTACTAAATAACATCAATATCTCAACAGATTAGATTTAGGTTTGAAGCAGTGAAAAAATTCAGTCTTATATGTTCAGCGTGTAGCTCAGTCTGTAGGGACTTGGGTTGGTAACCAGAGGGTTCAAGTCCAGCCTCGGACAAGGTGTGTGGAGGTGGACTGGTAGCTGGAGAAGTGGTAGTTAACCTCCGAGAGACTGCCGAGGTGCCCTTGAGCAAGTCACCGAACTCCCAAACTGCTCAAGGCGGGGCAGCTTGTAGCGCCAGACTTCTCCTCTCCTCTATTCATGTGCACGGGATGTGGTGTATGATGTGTGTGCATGACAAATATAGGAATATATGAAATCAGTTCCACTTATGACCACAGGAGGGCGCATATCTACGCAAAACACATGCCATTTCAATTATCTTAAAAAGCATAATTCTGCCGCACAGCCGAGTATCATTGTGATGCTGTAAAAGTAGAACAACAAGTCACGTTGCATTACGCACAGTTAGCATAGCGCTAACCATATAGCTATCTCTCTTTTTTTTTCAGATTGTTCAATGACATTTGAAAAGCTTAAAATGCAGCACATGGACTGTGACAAACACACTGTACATAAAAAAGAAAACACTGTGTGCGCCTCGGCCCCTTTTGTTTATTAAATGCACTCAGATTTTCATTTAAGCCAACATCCCTAGTGGCCCTCTTTGAGTCCATGGGAGTGAAGTGTGTGAAGTATGCTTTTAGGTGTTTGTGTATGTACTCCAAACAGTGTGTGTGTGTGTGTGTCCATGCATATGCTCATGTGCGCCAACGAAGCAGGCTGAGTGACAACAAACAGTGTCTGCAGCAGAACATATGAGTG
This sequence comes from Ambassis agassizii, assembly GCA_036025115.1. Lineage (NCBI taxonomy): Eukaryota > Metazoa > Chordata > Actinopteri > Ambassidae > Ambassis > Ambassis agassizii. Next base: position 6,866 of record JAVQJX010078115.1, read on the forward strand.
TCCTCTCTGAGTTCAACCAGCACCTGAACCCCCTTCACACCTGATGCCTGTGAGCCTGTGTGTGTGTGTGTGTGTGAAGTGAAAAAAATGTTGTGAGCATGCATGCACAAATGTATGTGGACTGATATGACCCAGCTGGAAAGTGAGATTTAGACTGATTGCTTTTGTGGGGTGTGCAGGACTTGGAGTGGAGGTAAACCAGACCCCTACTGGGTCCAACCCCCACCCCTCACTGGTCTTTGACGGGCTGCAATATGTCACCACAAAAGTTGTAAAAACATATGATCTCGTGAAAATTCATCAGAATCCCATTACGCTTGGAAGCAATCTGCAAATGATTTGAAGGTGCAGAGTATTCTAGTTACACCTATTAATCAGAATTTCAGTCTCTCTCTGGTATTCCTTTAGCATGAGCAGCAGTGGAGCTGATCTACTGTTATTTGTCCTTTGTGTGGTAACATTTGATTGGTGTATTATTAGACGCAGACCACCCTGCTTCTGAGCCTCCACTTGAGTTTCCATTCTTCTGCTGCTCAGCCTTAATGTCAGGCACTCCTCCAGCAACCCAAACATACAGGGGGGAGCGCAGAGAGAATGATCTTAAAGGCAGTCGCTGCAAGCGTGTTCTGCTTCAGTGGGATGGTGATAGAGAAAGTAATACAAGCCTCTGTGTTTATTTTAAGAGCTGATGATCTAGAGATGGCCATTAAAAGCAGAGGGCAAACAATTTAAGAGCAGTAAATCTGAATGGAGGAGAAGAGTGGGTGTGGGGGGAATGGGGGGGGGGGGCATTCTGCCACACGTTCTGTCCCGCCCTCCATCCACACAGGATAAAAAAAAAAAAATACTTGAGATGACGGTGAATTAGAGCAATCTGGCCTTCATTCTGCGGTTAGATTTTTATCTGTGGTTTTGGCCTTAAGAGCATCTCAGATCCATGCTTTCTTTTTCCCCCTGTCTGCTCTTTTATTGTTGTTTCTGTTCTTTTCATCCGAGTTTACGTTTCCTTCTGGCCTGGCTGTAAAACAAATCTTAACGAGATAGCATTCGCACTTAAAGGGATCAGAACTAGTAGCTTTGATGGCAAAGGTCATGTTCAGGCATGTTGCATAGAGATATGATCACTGTTAAGATTGATTTTTGTCTTCAAGCAAAACCGAGAGAATTTCTCAGAATATCAATTACTGTTTTACCCATAGAGAGCCTTCATTGTAGACTTTGTTTATTTATAATTAGTGTTTGTTTGCATAGATAAGTGGGTCTGTTTACTCACAAGTTTTATGTGTTTGACACAATGCTTAGAGCGTTCAGTCTTTGTTCTGAGGGACTGACATTTTGTCTTGAGGCACTTAGGGATTGAAATCCTACCTGTAAGTGTTTACTGAGTGAGCCTCCATTATAGACTGAGTATCGTTGACATTGTAAAATTAATGGACGAGGCTTCTGTGACATCACCCATAGGTTTCTGAAGAGCTGTTCTGAGGCTCCTATACGCTCTGACTGTTGCCATGTTGGCAGCGACACAGTCCACCTAAACTCCAAATACAGACAAAGAGGGAGAGTCAAAGTGGAGCTGAGGTGGGCGGGCAGTCGCGGAAGCAGGAAGCTAGCGCTATGCTACCACAACCGCCTGTCACTCAAAGCAGTTACGCCCATAATTGGCCATTTTTAACATGGGAGTCTATGAGGATTGACTCATTTTTGGAACCAGGGGGACCTACAAGTTCGAAAACTTCAGCACTGGTTTCTAGTCTGAACCCAAAGGTATAATGACATATGGGTTGAACCATTACTAAGCATGCTTACAAAAAGATGCTTTATTGTACATTGTAAAAATAACCACAACCATATGTATTTAAATAATAGATACACATGTAATATTAACACCATGTTAAGTGTAAATAGGTTTCCAACAGTAATGAATAGACACAGATAATAGATACACATTTGGAAAAATTTGTTCTGGCTTTGTTTAAATGTGTTGATTTGAGTTCATGTGACAGAAAAAGGTTGAGAACCACTGCTGTACATCATTATCCTGTTGCCAAGTAGCTCGCTGTAGCTGATTGATGTTGATTGAGACTGTCTTTTTGGCACAGTAACGCTTCAGTCATATTTTTTTTTCACTGTGCTTTGCTGAAGCCATCGTCCCAGCGAGACACATTTGATATGTTACCCAAAACCTAACTTACAAAAAACTGTGCCCCCCCCCCACCCCAGTCTCCCACCCATCTCCTTTTCATTGGTCTTCAGATGTGTGATGAAGTAATCCCGACATATTTTATATCCTAATGTAAAACAAACAGAGCCAAATTACACACATTCTTCCCCCATACTGTTTCGTGGAAGTTGTTAACCAAATAAAGCTCCCTTTTCTCTGTCTCTCTTTCCATCTCACTTGTGCTCTCAGTGGATCTGTCCTGGCTAGAACTCTTAACTGAAATAGCCCCAAGCACAGAGCCTCTTTTGTGGTCAGGATTTTTTTTCTACAAGGTGTTTGTGAAAAAGAACAGGATTTTCTCTCCTGGGCTCAGGTCCCTTCATCGCTCCACGGCTGACTGTTTGGCTCTGCAGATCTGTTCTGGTAAACAGACTTGTGTCTTACACACACTGTTTATCACACATGGTGGTGAAATTTAACTGGTTTCATTTTGGAAGTTTTACTTGGAATATATCAAATCATTTCTTCTGGATTTTTCCATTGAAGCTCCTGTTTCTTTTTAAGTCTTTGTGCTTGGTGACAGCTGTGACCCTGTTTTCAGGGTGTCTGTCCCATTCTTGTGAACATGATATCTGAAGAGAATTTGAGGGGAACTTTCCACAAAGTTTCATTTGGATCTAAGGATGAGCTGATTAGATTTTACGGTCAAAAGTCACTGTGACTTCACCTCAGTCTCATTATTGTGAACATGTTTCAGGACACCAGGAAGTCTTGAACTTTGGCACTAACCTTGACGGATTGACTCATTAGAATGTGCTTGTCAGAGGTCACTGTAGCATCACATGTTTTTGAATTCACATCCAGTTTGTACTGTACAAATGTCTAACAGCAGTCTCCATACTTTTTCCCAGATGACAACAAAGTGCCTTCCTGATAATCCAAAGCTACAAGTTGTAACCAGTCCTCTGTATTCCAGTAAAACCAAGTTATGAAAACATAAAGCTCTCTTAAGCATGCTAGCATCATGAACTGGAGAAGTTCTGTACTGGAATATTTGAAGATGAGGTATCATGTGGTCTTGATATTAAAGTGATGGGGAGCGCAACTCTTTTTATGGCCTCTATACACTGTGCATGTATCTTATAATACAGTTGCATGACACACTATGTGATGTCAATGAACTTGCAGATTATACAATGACCATTTACTGAATCATGACATACTTCAATATATGTACCTATGTATGTGAGATAATCAATGTGCGATAATCATCCTAAATTTCTGACACCACTAGAATTATATCTCAGGCTATCTTTGGTCGCAAGACGCTGACAACGGTTAAAGCTGTCTCACAGTGCAACGTTTGACCACCGCTAGACCACCGTTTTAGAGGCACGAGTAAAAGATTCTCCTTGATTGGTCGTCTTTCGTCTGAATGGAATGCTTCCTTTAGCATGCTAATGCCCTAGCCTCCTTAACATGAAGATGGCATGCCTAAAGAAATAAAGCTTGGTTTGTTCCCAGGACACCATCACCATGCAGTACAACAGCACTCTAACAGTGGATGCTCATAAATATACTTGCACTAACTAGGTTTCAACTCCACAGCCTGAGTCTAAATTAAAGGGCTGTATGTGAGCACACGGTCCCTGTAGAGTGTTGCTTTGTGGGATGTTGTATGTACTATGCATGCGTCCATGCTCAGAATAATATTACTTGGTTAGTTAAGTCATTTTTTAGCACTGACAGGAGGGTACACACACACACACACACACTCCGTCACTCAGGCAGACATGTGTTCTGCACAGCCTGTCATTACAGAAGCCTTGATGTGGTCACTGGGTGGCACTGAGGCCTCTTATTATTGTTGTTTTATGACAACTTTCACTCTCTTACCCGACAATGCCCCCCCCCCTTGTTTTCCTCCTTCTTTTCCACTCCTCCAAACTCCTCCAAACCCACATCCATTCCTCTTGCTGTTGCAATGGGATGATTGTTTGCTTTTAGTGTGTAAACCATCCTGACACACATCCCCGGGGCAAAGGGCGGATATAAGAATATATTTTGGTGAGAAGGAGGGAGGGACAGTTGGGTCTCCATCTGCAAAGGTCCAGGCCTTGTTCCCAGCTTTGTCGATTGTGGCTGACGGTTATTGTTTTGGGTTTTATGAATAATAGGGTTGGTGACTGCAGGGTGACGTCCCGCCACGACTCGCTGATGAGTGTGCTCCCGGCATTCTGAGGGCTGCGCTGTCACGTGTAAATTCTTAAAGACCAGTTTACCCAAGGGCCAAGTCTGACATTTGATAGAAAGTTCCCCCGTTCCTGCCTCCACCTCTCCACCTGTCACACTTTGTATTTTGCTTTGAGGATTTATGACATTATGATTTGTTTATTATAGGCCGTAATTCATTATTCCACTGACTCAAGTTACATAAACTGGACTGACTGAATAGCAAACACGCCTCATCAGGCAGGAGGCTGCACTGTGGGTTGATTGTGGTTACAGAGAGCTCTCTGTTACGTTTGTGAATGTTTAAGAAATTAACTCTGTTTATAGGAGTCTGTGAGATTTAAGGTGATACTGTTGGGATAAATCGGGGGGGAAAAATGGAAAGAGTTTTTACTCACACAAACACACACACACACACACACACACACACACACACACACACACACACACACACACACACACACACACACACACACACACACACACACACACACACACACACACACACAG